>JAWQEG010004931.1:7500-51899 GCA_033782935.1 Petrolisthes cinctipes
GTAGAAGAACGACCGTCTCCTCCCTACTACCACCACCACCAGCAGCAGCTCGCTCTCAACAGTCTATCTCGGACCTTACTCCCACCACCACCTAAGACCTATACCCACCTACTCACTTACACTACCTTCTTACCTCCATTGTCAACCATCTATCCATTCATCTGTCACACACCACAAGCTTTCACACAATACCTTCTTAAACTCCAGTGCCAACCAACCACCAATTCATCAATAATCCAACTTACCTATCTATATACATCCAATACTTCTTTCTAACATTGCCAACTAACCACCAATCCATCAAAACGTACCTACATACTGTACAGTGCTATAAAAGACCTCATCCACCCATCCGTTACAAACTAAATTAAGCAAGTTATCACCCATGCTTACTGTCTGCCTGCTACACATCCAGTGCAAGAATGTGTGCAATCATAATATCACCAGTCCACACAAACACTGTCATACCAGCCTATACATCCACTAAGATCTCCACCACCACCATCACAAAACACTACTACCACCATCACCTCCTTATTAACTCATCTACACTAAACACTACTACTTCTACTACTCAGTCCAACTTCACCAACCACAAGTGCCAAATCTCCACTATATACGACCAACACCAACCCCCCCTACCACCATCTACAACAACCACGACCACACACCACTACTACCAACCATTTAAAAGAGGTAAGAAGGCAACTATGTTAGTTTCGTGTCAAATGTCAAACACCCATCTCTTCCCGTGATACAATTGGTCCACACATAAACTACACCTCTCAGAATCATTTCACACCTCTTGTCAAACGCTAAGTTATAACCCCTATTGCATGTTACTAAATAACACACCTGCCATTTACCAAACGACTGTCACGCGAGCCTCAGTGACACCAGTCTCATGCCGTTATATAGTCATGCAATTCACACGTGGAAAATATACCAAAGTATTAACATCAATTCAGCTGCATACAGAACTTCAACTACATGGGTCAAGTTAATATTACCGAAGTAAACATAGCCTATACATACAAGAATATCACCTGGTGAGGCGTCCGCAAAACCATACACATACAAAACAAAAGAAAATGTGAAAATGCATACAAACACGCGCACTCAAATCACACTATAAAAACATTCATACGTACAGATAAAGCTATCACATACCGTAGATACGCACATGCACTCAAAATCAATCACACACAAAGAAAACTCTACATACACGCGCACACACGATCTACTCCACCCAAGCGTACACAACAGTGCATACACAAATTACACAAAAAAAAAAAAAAACATACGTGCACACAACCTTACACAAACTCACAAACAGACAACATTCACGCACACAGGAAACATAACACACACAGAAGGCTGCCGTACATTTTCCTCTCTCTCTCTCTCTCTCTCTCTCTCTCTCTCTCTCTCAGTTTACCAAATGTGGCCTTTTAGTTGTTTGTGACAGGCCATTCTTATAAGCAATGGTATGCCAGCTGCCACCTCCATGAGAGAGAGAGAGAGAGAGAGAGAGAGAGAGAGAGAGAGAGAGAGAGAGAGAGAGAGAGAGAGAGAGAGAGAGAGTTATACCAGTACACTTATCTCCTCACTATCACACAACATAATGACGCAAGACTGTTTTGTGTGTATGTATGTCAGCAGGAGAGGTTATAGTGCCATCTCCTCGTTACTACACAACCAATGACATACCGTACATACATACATACATAAAACTGTTTGTTAACTTTCTGACTGACATAATTATCAGCTTAACCTTTGGGCTCGTTACTGCTTCCTCCGACAACACAAGTCAGTCATGTCGTAGAAGTCGAGCGAAAATTTAAAAAAATCAACAGCTCAAAGGGCCCCAACTGATTGCACCGAATTATGCTACCGCGCAAACAGTGCTACGAATCAGACAAACCCTAAATAAACTTGACAAAAATAGCAGCACTACACGTTGAGGGGGTACTAAACATTTGGTACATTGGAGCGCCTTGAATCCTCCCATGTATGTCAGGAAACAGGGCTATATTAACAAAAATAATGGCAGCGTCCTGTTGTTTGGGATATTTTGGAGGAATCAGTTTCTCCAGATTTACCAACACTGCACTATCCCCTTCAGATAATGTTGAGTCCAGTGGAGTCTCCGAAGAATGCTACAAAACAGACAGACCCTCAGTAAACTCGACTAAAATACTAATGAAAAAGTAAATTAAGTGCCGAGTCTAATGAACTAAAAATACCATTCAGTGTCTCACCCCATCTCTCATAACCTCGTACATTCCTGAACCTGATAAAATATATGCAGTGATTTGAAGTCAGAAGTAATGAAATAATATAAGTGACCCCGAGCAAATATCTTTGTTTATATTACGACATTATATTCATATTCGCAGAAGCACCAACAACAAAAATTGGACCTTAATTTTTTTTTAGCTAAGTCTCCCTACAAATTTCTCTCCAATGACCGTTTTCTCTCAAATGACATAATATCCTCTATTCTCCGGTTGGGTAAAGTTAATATTATTTCTTCGTTTTAATCTAATATTCGTCCATCTTACTAAGGGGGAGATTCTCTTGTTGGCAAATTGGAAGGCTACTGATTCCTCCCAACTATGCCAGAAAACAGACGCCCTCAGTGGTACTAATAGGGGATCTGTTTCTTGGCATAGTTTGGAGGAATCAGAGACCTTCCAATTCACCAACAAAAAGCTCTCCCGTTTTAAACTAATGAGAGAGTGTGTAGTAGATAATCTTAAAATCAAGTTTGAATCATTTATTTCTGAGCCAATTGAGCAATGTTGTTTGAATGTCTCCTTACCTTTGGGTTAGGCACAGATATAAAACTGTGATAAGCAGCATTACTGTCTGTCTGCCAGGTGAAGTAATGGTCTCAATATAAATAAAGTAATGCATACCGTACTTGTGAATGGGTGATTTTATGATACCTGGAGGGAGTCACCATCGGTATCGCATTCTTCTTTACTTATACTGTATAGGGGTGGAGGGGCAATTGCTAGGGAGGGAAAATTGAAATAGAATAACAAATGAAACGATTCACATTCACCCCTTATTCAAATTCACAAACTCTCAGCTCCCCCCAACACACACGTTCTTCCATCCACAACGAAAGTCCCTTTATTTAGCCTTGGTGACAGGATCCATTCCATAATGTTAAAATAGGATTGCCACATTGTTCATACATTTCTTCTAGTTAAACTCTTCCACTCCTGCCTATCATGCACAGGTTCTTTTGCTTCACCCATTCCCATTCCAAATTATATTACACAATCACTCACTACAGTACGGTACCACCTTCTCTTTGATCTTCCTCGTCTCCTCCTGTACTCCCTCATGTATACAATCATCACTAAACTTTCCTCCAGTCCTTCAACATGCCTACACCATCTTACAACACATTCCTCTATAATCAAATGATATACTCACACCACTTTAATGGATTTCAGAATAATCTATCATGTCAATTCTTTGGATTATACATACTGTACTTCTCAGCACATCTACTGCTATCACGCATGATTTTACATACTGAAACCACACCAAAGTTTCACAACCTTATACAGTATTAGTGTGGGTATAACATTCCCTCATGCAATCCTTTTACTGCCTCTCTACTTAACACTTTGGTTCAAACCAGTACAGTACTTTCACACAATACAATGGTGGTAATGGATTTTTATTAGTGAGATAAATCATGTTCACCTGGATGCGAGTGGCAAAATAAGAAAGAAATGGCACTGAATAATAGTTATATGAAAGGGTATCTGTGTAAATTTTACTTGAAACGTTGTGATATAATGGGTAAACGATCATTATATTTCTGAGAGTTAACAGGAGTTATTATGTTCTTTTCCAAACTCATCAAACTCCCCTTTATGAGGCTATTATAAAATGTAGGCTATTGTATGTTTTCACTCACCAGAAAATATCTCATGCGATTGAAGATGAGGGAGATTGTAGTGAGGTATATCCACAGCTCCTCACATGTACTCTGATCCTTCCCCGAGACAGAAGAGGAGGAGGGATTGTGACTGTCCGTTGCACTGAAACTCCTCAGTGTTCCCAAACCAATACAGTCCCTCTTTCCATCACAAAACCTCCATGCTCTGGCACCAATGAACTCACACCTTGCATCACTAAAGTTGGTACACTTAGAGTCTTGGTTTTTGGTTGGACATTCATTAATGTCACTGAGGTTAAGATGATGGATGCCTTCTTGCACAGGCTCACTGGGGATTCTTGGATGATGGAGGCAGGGGTTGTGGAAAGTTGAGCAACACTGGGTAACAGTTCCTGGACACTGGACTGGACATTCTTTGACAGAGTAGGGAACTGTACAAGAATGAGTGCCAGTTTGCAAAGGGAGGCCAGGCTGAGAGACTAGATGAGTGTACACAAGACTATCAGATGAATTAGTGTCAGCAAGATGGTCAGTTCGAGGAGTGTAGGTGGTAAGGTTGGGTGTTGGTGTGAGTGTAGGTGGATGATGTTCCCCAGCCAGTGGAATCTTTGCAGCCATGTGTGTGTGCAGCTCCAGGTACACGGCCTCAAACTTGTCCATCTCGTGGTGAAGGCTTAGTAACGGATTATTTGTCTTCGTCCCCATCCTTGTTTGATGATCTCCCGTATGCTACCAATTTTCTTTGTGAATAACCAATGGAATCCATATATTACTGGGTTAGAGGCAAAGGCTAAGGTAGAGATATACAGTACAGTAAATATAGCATACATACTGTATCTACAATATCCCTCAAGTTTATCAAATAAAATTTTCAGAAGTCTATACTGACTTCACAATAATAGGACAAGTTCAGTATGGTACACTCACCACCTCACTCTCACTTTCTCTAGTGCACACACACACACACACCCACAGTGGATGTAGTTGGATAATTATCACTACTGGTGTTGTTGTGGTAAGATGAGTCAGGCTGGGGTGACAACAACCAAAACAGACTTATGAAAATGAGCTTCAGATCTGCCAAGATGCAGATAACCAAACCTAACCCAACCAAACCTAACCCAACCATATCTAGCCTAATCTAACCCCTTTGACTTGTCAACAAAAAATCTTAGTGCCCTTGAATGGATACCTCAATCCTGACTATTTTTAAAAGTTTTTGGTTACTGTACTTTAAATAATTATGAACAATAGTCACAAATAACAATAACTATAATAGTCAATAATGCAATGATGAAAATTGTGACATTAAGTAACAATAAATTGCCAAGCATTATATCAGCAAAATTTCTGCATTACAAGGATTTAAAATATATACTTGATTACTTATGTCCAGATGCATTAACAAAACAATTTGGGGAAAGATGGGTGAGAACAAAGGCAAAATTTATGCAGCAAAAATAACATCATTACCTCCACCAACATAGTTGCAGAAGATACAGTATGTTATTGCCTCTGTCTGTCTATATGTCAGTTCATACACAATATATTTCAAAAAGTTACAAAATTTTATTTATGAAATCAAGTCAGCAAATAGGTTACATCATCATCAATGCCTTATTACTCTTTTTCAAAGTTTTTTTCACCCATATTGTGGTTTTATTCTTTGTATACTGTACTTGGCAGTGTCACTCTCTAACAAAATTTATTGGTTATTGGAAGTCAAAGAAAGATTTCAAAGGTTGTCAGAGCTTTCGGAAATTATATAAGAAATAGTAATTAATGTGTTTGAATTTGTTTGGTCAAAGGGCCTTATACAAGAAATATCATGGCCTATGTGATGACAATGACTGGTAAAATGACTCCACAAATTGTCTATGAAGCCACTGTACCAATCATCATCATCAACAACAACTAGCTGAGCACATGACTTTTCTGGTATATGGTCTTAATACAATAAAAGTACCGTAGTTAAGTACAATACGCCCAGATAGGAAAAATGCAAGCTATAATCTGGATCACTACATGTACACTCACACACACCAGAACCAACACTGGCCCACCTGGCTTGGAGCCTTCACACGTTATTACAACACACACACACATACATACATATAAACACATGCTAAAACTCAGTCACTCATACGCACACTCGTGTACATATACACACACTTGCTAACAAAGAAACACTCTACTCACTAGCAGACATTTACTTCAAGGCTCGCTTCACAATGTGAAGTGTGCTTCCTTCCCACATACTGTACGTGTTTTTGGTTCCACAATCAACATATTTACTTTTGTAACTTAATATCCACACTCAAAAAAACATATTATTATTCTAGATCTCGCATGTTTCTATTTTCAATATCATCATGTGATTCAGTAGCATGGCTTACTTGCAGCAATAACAGGTACCGTAAGTGTAGTGTAGTGTAAAAGATTTTTGCTTCAACCTGTTACCCCAGAAGATTGCATGTTCCAATATACACAAATTCATTATGCCTGTTCAAGGTAATATATCAATATACTAAACATTCAAAGATAAATACTTCATAAATATATCTCAGGAAATTTGATATACTTGTAGAGATGGCTAATGGTTAAAATATATTATTTCTGCCCAACCTGTTGCTCCATTAATAATACAAAAGACATAATAAAACTACAGTATCCCAGAAAGCATGAGCTCCTTGTTTACATACCATAGATACTGTAATAAACATAAACACTTTTTGCTGCACCATGTCATCTCTTTAAAAACACAGAAGGTAAATAATGCATAAAATCACTTCAGAGAAATTACCTTTTTGTAGAATTAATATCTAATGGTAAATTTCCTTCTTTGACCCTATTACCACATGAAAATATTATGCATAAATTCATTTTGGGAAGTACGACCACCCTGCACAAATAAAAAGCAGTAAATATAAACACTTTTTGCTCCACCCTGTCACCCCCCAACATGTGTCTAGCTACACCTGCAGGAAACAAGTGTGCTCACAAGTGTTAGACATCTGAGAAACAGTCTCCCTCATACACCAATACAGGTGGTCCACCGTATATCTTATTCCTCCAGAAGCAAGTCTTATGATGATTTCTTATGCTATGGAACACAGACAGAATTCAGTCACATCATTAACACTTCACTTCTTTCAAATTCAATACAATGTACAGTACTTTCACCATGCTTAACAAACAGTATGGAAGAGTATAAAAATTATTTCCACTATGATTAATATAAACCCAAATTCCCACACAATATCTTAAACCAATAAACACCCGAGCATAAGAAAATTACCTATTTAAAGCACACCATTATGAGTACCACAATGTGACATAAAGATAAAATCCAATGCATTCTAGCCATACACAACAGGCTTATTTGGCCCCATTTCAGTCAAGGTCATGATCATTATACAGTAATTACATAATATATAAAACTAGACATATAAGGCATGGAGAGGGCCTGTACAGTACTTACCTCTTTTGCAATTCTGTCAAGGGCCTCATCTTCCACGGCGTACTTCTTGCCCTCTCTCCGCCGGGAACCAATATTTCCCGCATTTTCCATCCTGAAAGAATAGCACAAATATCACCCATCTATGTAACCAACTGTAACCCTGGTACAGTATAGAAAAAAAAAATTGACCTTGCTACTTTTCAGGCAATATGCTATGAAAAGCACAGTAAAAGGTTAGGCAATGATGAAGACATGGTGGATCCATGTCCTCTTCATGAAGCCTGAGTTACTGCTTATCCCATCACTATTTTTGCATGTCCCCAAAGCACCATGAACAAATGCACAATAATTATTATATGTCTTTCCTTATTCCACCAAGACAGCAATTTGTTCACGTTGAAACAGGCCTGTACACCTATTCATTATAGCTGAAATTTTACACACCCAGAATACTCATTATTGGGTGGAGTAATAGTGATAGGGAGAGTTCTGTCACTGGATTAATTAAGAAAGGCATTTGGAGTTTAACACTCACAGCTGTGATGGTCCATTGGGTTTGACTAGGAACAAGGTCCATCATACCACATCTTAACTGTCACATTTCTGTCATTTTTCAATACCATATTATATGTGTATTGTGTTATAATGATTATCATCACTCACAATACTATGCCATCTTTCATAACATAATACTGAACTGTACAGTACCACAAATCCTAACCACCTACCTCATCAAGTGTAAGAAAAGCTACCGTATCATCCATCAAATGTCATACACGTAAATATTGATGCCACCTGGCATTACTCTACGAAACTTTGCATAATGACAACACATTTTCCAATGTTAGAAGCACTACTAAACACATTATTCACAACACCTACTACCACCATATAAACATCCACACTGACCAAACACCTATCACCACATAAACGTAAAATAGAAAAAAAAAGGCAAAAGATGTCAGCCAAACTTCCAAGGGCTATACAGTGGTGGAAATTTTATTTTCTCATTAGCATTTAGCCTACTGACTGTGGTGCTGACAAATATGTTCACTTACCACACTCCATTATTTTTCCTTCACAAAAATCCTGTACACTCATTCCTTCCAGCTGATATAAAAAGTTAAGTTTTCACATAATGTGTTGAGTATATTCCCATGCTTTTATATTTCAATCATTGTCTAATTCTGTAAATTATGGGTGAAGTTTGTTTTGGTTTGCATGATAATTCACTGAAAAAGAAAAGATATGAGACAATGGAGATGATGCCTCTTCACTGGATAAAAAACAAGACAGCTGCCGGTTGATAATATCACCAGTTGGTTAATGTTATTCACAAAAGAGAAGAGTTAGCAGCCTTCACAACAGAAGTCAGTAGTAAGCAGTGACCTTAGCATTAAACACAGCATTAGTAAACACTCTCCACAAAACAACAACACAACCCTGTGTATACTGTTAAAATCTCTATTATTTTGTGGGTGAATTGAAAACAACAGATCCCTTCACACTATGTCACACAACACCTCCTTTATATAGTACATACTAAGGGAATTTGTTGCATGGCATAGTATGAAGGAGTCAGTAGCCTCCAACAAGCCAACATCACAGGTCCCTTTAGCACACTTATAATACAGCAGCTTTAACACTCTCACAACAGCTTATGGGCCATGTCATAGTATATTAGTCTTCTGATTTCTCTTGATTATACTGTACCACGAAACAAACTCTTTCATAATGAGTGGCGTTTTGTGACATTGATCGGTAAACTCGATAACCTCCAATTTTCTAACGACAACAAGGGGTCCTTAACGGCAACTATTCGATGCAACAGCCCATAAATCAGTTACCTCCCTTGCAATACAACTCCAAAATAAGTTTGTAACTTCGATATAAGTGCATTACATAATATCAGGGAGCATCAGTGGTCTTGTGGTCATTAAGATTGCCTATAATCAAATGCATATTCTTTTTCTTCCCAAACAAAAGCAACAGCAACTTTCACATTACATTACATGTATCATAGAAGCTACCAATTGAAACAAAATCATGGAAACCTCATTGAAATTTGTGCCATTCTATCCGACCAACAGGGTTTTGAGTTCACTTACTGTCAAATTAACAACAGTAAAGTCGAAGGCATCACCTTGACATTTCAGAGGTAAGTCAATGAATGTTATCTTTATAATATCTCTCTGTTATATCATGATATGGTGTACCATCATTCAATGCATAATACATGTAATATCAATGGAAAAATCTCTACAAGGATAAAATTATTTGAGATTAGATTTTCATTACCGTACTACCTTGCTTTTCAAGATATTTTCTTTTAATCAGTTGCCTCATTTATGAATATACTATACTTGCTTAAATCATGTCAGCACTGCTCACTTACTATGCACACCAGCTTAATTGCCTAAGTATTTGCTTCACCATCCCAAAATAACTTCTAAATATGAATAATTAATGATCACCAGTCTGCCGACACTGCAAAAATATCAAGAACAATATTTTCACTGAACACTTTCTTTAAAGATAAAAATTCTAAGCAGCTTCCAAAATCAATTAACATTCCAATGATACAACTCGAAATAAGTTAGCACCCTCACAAAAAAACAATAATTGCCTAAAAGATAGCTATTCTATGCACACCTCAATATCAGTTAGCTCCCTGATAGCACAACTTGAAAGTGCAGTATGTTTTGCAACCTATTAATAAATAGAGCAATAAATTACACAGCCCTCAAACTCAGTCAGCATCAAAAAGCATTAACACAAAACAGCTAACTCACACAACTCCCTTGTCAGTTAGTAAGAGCCCTCGCAACACAATCCCAGAGTCAGTTAGCACCCTCACAGCACAACACCTTTAACACGACTAATCTAGGTACCATTCCCCCCCTCACCAGTCTGGGATTTTTCTAACTATAGGCATTGTGGTGGTTGAGGTGAATCTGGGGTCGTCACTGGGGCTACTTGGGTGCTCAGACGAGAAGTTGTACTGTACTTGCACAATACACTCAGTTCTTCCCAACACAATGTCCTAGGTGAAAGTTTGCCTGGTAAATCTCAACTGGTTAATATGTTCATCATATTTATACTATGGGCCAATTTCAAAGTCATTCCTGGTTGCTTGGTTCCTCCTCAACCACAAATTTCATTCTTCATTATATCAAAATATTTAAATTCCACTAAACAGTTCAATCTCCATCATCAAGTATTATTATAGACACCAAAGTCACACTTCAATTCAATCAAAAGTTAACAGCTAAGTAGTATGGCTTCTTTAGTTCAGATACGTACAAACCAACCAGTTTATGAACGACTGAAAATAGCTCAATGATCATTTTATAAGTCTGAAATCACAGAAAATAAATTATCAGACATGTAGTATATACATTTATACAGGATACGAATATATGTAAAACTTGTGCATACCCACAGGACTACAGCAACAAAACATTATATATATATATCATGTGGCAGAATATCATAGAAACTATAAATAACAATGGGTTATGGTCATAATCATAATGCCAGATGATGATGATTAGTCGAGAAGTACAAAGTTAATTTCATTCACTGCATAACGTCAATATACAGTATATATATGATCTTTTTTTTACTTCCGAGCAAAATAAGATGATCTGGCACAAGTTCAACAACAAACATGTGCATTTCCAAGAACAAGTATGTACTGACCTCGGACTTACAAGATATGTCACCAATACACTTCTATCCATTGTTATTTCATTATAAAAGATAGCTAACAGTGTAATGCTTTGCTAAACAGTAAAAAACAAATACAGAACTAGTGCAACAATGACCTAAATATACTTTGTACCATACCAGCAACAATAATTCAACTGTTCTGATCCATATCTATCCCTATCACTGATAAATTTATCTACATAATACACATCCCTGGTACAATTCAATATGAACCCAATCAAATAAGCCACACTCACACATGCCTAGTTTTAAAACAAGATTAAGCCTAAACTCTGCCTCTTCTTTCTTTTCAGAGTGTGGTGCTACAGTAGTATATCAATATCACATCCTCCTGCTGGCTTATTATAGTGGGAATAAGATTAAGGGCCATGTGAAAGAAAATAAAGCTATGGGCTCGTTGATGACTGAATGTCATCATTGAGCCCATAAGTTTACATGCAAACGGCTCAAAGTACAGTAACGGAAACAGGTATAGTATTTCAACTCATCTAGACATGGTAGATTTCATGAGGGATTTAGATACATCATAAAGTCAGACACATTAAAAAGATGAGTGCCTCTATTCTTACAACTTTTAGAGGGGTTTCTGTATTGTCACTAATGCAACAGAACTATCATTCCAGTGGCATACTAGTCAGGCCATAAACTGATCCTATCTAATCTAGAAACCAACAATACACCACAGCATAGGGAGTGTTCCCTTTCCCAATTTTGTAGGAATATCAAACATGAGCAACAGGTAGGTGTATCATATAGCTTGTTTCCAGGCCACCAAACACACTTCAGAATTCAGTATTGTACCTCCAGTACTTTACCATACCAGTAATCAAGGAAAAACATAGTAATACCTAAACCTAAACTAATTTTCCATTATTTAATCACAACACCTATAGCATCTTGTAAGAATTTTTTCTACCGAGACACATCCTAATTTACAGTATTGTACATCAATACTTCATTCAATTAAATTCAATGGCAGATGAAATTATTTGGTAATAGGGCCATATGCAGGGTCATGGGCTGGCCGGTAACGAATAAAGGTACAGTATGATGATTCTACAGACACTATAGGGTGCCATCATACCTTTCATCATCATCATCATCAGACTAATATGGAAAACATTCATAGAAAGTTTGCATTACGTATCTTAAAAACACCAATAGTCATAGTGCGCATTTTACTGTCTTTTCACTTGTTTTGCAGCAAATAAAGAGATAATTTACAGTTCTTTTGATGCAAATCCCAAAGAATTCCTTGGTCTATATTATCTTAATTTTTTCTATAGCTGTCTAATAAAAATCCACATTATGCAAGAATATTGGTTGTGTTGATGATAGCGTGGTGCCAGTAGGACAGCTCTAAGTTGTTATAGGGAGTCATTGTACTGGTACCAAACCATCGTTAACACCATCAATGTTTTTATGAAAGGCCCGTGATGCGAACCTCTTGTATAAAATTACCCCAGTTTCTGGCACCATAAGCCTTCTTGGTAGTTACAGTACATAAAGGCAAGGACTAGGCTATTATTATTAACTAGACTACCTGTGCCCACACTCAATTAATTATACGTCACTTCGTCGAATTGGCTTTTACCCCCGGTAGTCTGCCCAGCCCTTGGTTAGGTATGGACAGGTCATAAGTTCTAGAGAATTGTACGACGATTTTATTTATGAATTAATTTGCTCTTTACGTGACCCTGAATCTGATATGAGCGAGTGGTCTAGTCCTCAATAATTATAAGCGACTATTCAGTTAGTATTTCCAAAGGTACAATGACTTCTCAATGGTGACCTCTGACTTGGACAGTGACCCTTTAAGCAGCGACCGATTACAAAATAACCCTACAATATTTTGAGACCTGCAGCGTGACCCCGTTCTGGAAATAATAGGGCAAAAATGGCGGAGGGGGTACATAATTCAACAAAATTAGCCTGACTTTGGGATGGCGAGTGACTGACTGACCGACCCTACCCCCACTGACTGATACCCACATACATACATACAGTACACCCCCAATCAACCCCCCCAGGCTTACCCCCACTACCCGTACCCACCATACGACCCCCACCACTACCTTGACACATCCTACACCCTTCCTATATCATAATTTACCCCGATTCCCCCAGCAGGTGGTGAGGATGGTGGGGCAGGGGCAGAGGAGGGGTTGGTCCATTAGGGGGGCCTGGGGGGAGTGGACTTCAGTATTAGGGGGGAAGGGGGAGGGGTTGGTTGATCCATTATGGGGGGGGGAGGGGCTGGCTGGGGATGGGGGACTTTATTATTAGGGGGGATAGGTTGGTCCATTATGGGGGCCTGGGGGGAAAGGGGAGGGGTTGGTCCATTACGGGGAGGAAAGAGGGAGGGGGCCTGGCCGGAGGAGGGAGACCAGTATTAGGGGGTCCATTACCGGGGGAGGGGGTGAACTTGAGTATTAAGGGGAGAGAGAAGGAGTGAGAGAGTGAGAGAGGGGAGAGTTTCTTTTTTTTTTACCTGAAAGCTTCCCTCCACTGACTCTCACAGGAGGCTCTCTGGCACCTCACATATAGGAGAGAGCTCTTGTCCCTGTCTGCTCTCTAATTTACACATAGGAGAGCTCTCTAAATTTACACATAGGAGAGAGCTCTAGTCCCTGTGTGTCTGCTCTCTAATTTACACATCCGATAAATACACTTGGACCACCACCAGAGGTAATTTTCACATGCTCTGCCTCTGAGTTGCCATGTTGGGGTGTCTGTCCCGGATGTCCACAGTGTTGCCAGCTCTCACCCACAAAATTTCCCCAACTTCTACATCTGAATTTAGTACAATTTACCCCCTATTTTACCTCAACTTCAACATCTGAATTTTCCCTATTTTTATCTTAACTTCAACATCTGCTGGATTTCTCCTATTTTTATCTCAACTTCAACATCTGGATTTCTCCTATTTTTTTTTCTCAACTTCAACATCTGAATTTCCCCTTTTTTTAACCTCGACTTCAACATCTGAATTTTCCCTATTTTAATCTCATTTCAGCATCTGAATTTCCCTATTTTTATCTCAACTTGAACATCTGAATTTTCCCTTTTTTTTTATCTCCACTTCAACATCCTGAATTTCCCTTTTTACCTAAACAATTCCCTGTTTACTCTTAAAGACAGTCGCACATTTAGGCCTACCATGTTCTTGATCATTATTTCGTCTGGTAGAAATTTTCCCATTTACTCTTGAACAATCTTTATAAAATTTCTTCATCGTTACCTCTAATTTTTCAGGTCTAGAGAAAATTCCCCATATTTGGCAAAACTGCATGTCCATAACAATGTTCCAATACCGCCACTATCAACTACAATCCCATCGACAATTTACACTACTTAATAAATAAAAGGTTTGCTATGTATGCTTACATTACACTGATAATAAACGTGTTATCAATCTACAATTACCTGGTTTTATTATCATGTATTTGTTGATTTTAATAGAACATACGGGTGCCCCAGTGAGTTTCGGCCACCCCAAAAAATGTCCCTTTCATTGAGGGAAGGAGCCGAACAATGTGACACTTCCCAAGTTCCCATATACCTTCGTTCTTTTCTCACGCCTCTTCCATCACATTATTTCAGACAGTTTTCATGATACTATACACTAGCACTTCCAAATTTCATGTTACTATACACTGGCACCTCCAAATTTCATGATACTATAAACTGGCACCTCCAAATTTCATGATATTTTACATTGGCACCTCAATATTTCATGATATTATACACTGGCACTTCCAAATTTCATGATATCATGCACTGGCACTTCCAAATTTCATTATATTATACACTGGCACCTCCAAATTGCTGGGAATATTAGCGGCACTTACACCACACTCTGCTCACCAGGAGAAGTTTGTTGTGTGATGTTGGTGATGTTGGTGTGTGTGGTGAGGAAAGAAGAGATGGGAGGAGGAGGAGGAGGAGTGTCTTTGGTGCCAGTTGCCAAGAGTTCACTTAACATTCTTACCATCACCACCCACCCACTGTTTTGTTATTAGATACTGGGATCACTTCCGCATACGACATTATTCAGTAATCACCTTGTGTTTCTAGTACTATTATGTATGACTGATAATTATCATGGTAAATTGTCTGCCCATAAATTGCAAGAAGTGGGCAACGTCCTTTTGTTGACGTCAGTATCCCATATAAAGAACCTCGTAGAATATTGTATAATTATATGGTTCTTCGGTGTATTATTTCATGTATTGTTTATATTTATATAAACTCAGCCACAACTCGTGCGTATTGCAGTCAAACAAGAGCCCTATACACACAGCTGACACCCACCCATCTCGAGTTACCAGTAACGGTGATAGCAATCAGGCTGAAACTACAAACAAGTTCACATATTTCATACCAGCAGTGCAACGCGTATGATATATAGTGGGTATCGTACAGCTCAGGTGGCATATGGTGATTATAAATGGAAATATGAGGCTAACATGAGACCAGCTGGGAAAGACAATGAGCGACAATGGAAAGTTGGTGTTGCCCTGACATGAGGTGAGGAGTCAAGACCTCGGCGGCCCCCAGCCAGTCAGAAGTCAGTAATTTACAATTAACTTGAAGATGGTACTCACATCTTTCCGCTCGATGAAGATGCTGGACTATTCTGTTATGAAACAATTTATATCACCTTACGTTTGTGGACATTTAATGTAGCATAATTACATTGGGAGCTGTAATTGATAGTCTAACCGGAAAGAATGATAAATTTACATTTGCATTATCATATTCATCTAGGCCGATACGTTTGTCTGTGCTTTGCCACTGCCAGCCTTTGGCAACATCCTCCTAGATCCTATGCTGTAAGCCTGCAGGTACATACCAGCCTTAGGACCTGCCATCATGAATCATTGACTTGATCCAGTCACGAGTTACGTGGCCTTCCTCTTGGCCACATCCAGTCAAGGTCAATCTTTTCAGATATGACCCTCTATGCAGGGTCACCCATGAACATGAAAGAACCACGTGGTCTCGGTATAGTATCTGACTGAACACACCATCCCTCAAAGTTATCCCAAGATCCTGTGAAGGATTTTAGTACCAGAGGAACCAAGGCTCCCCTCAGGACGACGTTCAGTGTCCAGGACACACAACCATAGAATAATTTGAGAAACAAATATTCTGAAGACCCCAAGCTAACCTTCGATTTCTTACACACAGACACAGACACCGACACCGACACCTCCAAATAATCCTGTTGAGTGAGTCATTAACATCAGAGACCAGCTCTGTCACCACTACCATACTGCCTTCATAACCATCACCACCAAACACCACACTCCCTTCGCCACCACTATCTTCTTCACCACCACCATCACACTTTCTCCATCATCACCACTAATTTTCACACTCCCTTCACCACCATTTACACTATCTCAACCATCTCCACTATACTGCAGTTATCTCTTTCACCACCACATTGGTGAATAATAATATAGTATCAACACACACACACACACACACACACACACTAGAAACATGACTCATGATGAACACACACACACACACACACGACCCTCCTCTACCTTCGAGTGCCAAGTAATTCTATAGCTGGTCGGTTCTGTTGTTGTCTATCCTAAGGCAAGAAATAATATACCTCTCCTCGTCATCCATCCTCCTACCTATATATCTGCCGAGTTCTCCTACAGGTTTCTGTCTCCTGTTTGTGAGGTGTCCTGGTATCTCTCTCTTGTTTGAGTTCAAGTGGTATCTCTCCTGTTTGAGTTTTGCTGGTATCTCTCTCTTGTTTGAGTTCTCCGTTTATCTCTCTCCTGTTTGTGAGGTGTCCTGGTATCCCTCTCTTGTTTGAGTTCAAGTAGTATCTCTCCTGTTTGAGTTTGCTGGTATCTCTCTCTTGCTTAAGTTCTCCGTTTATCTCCCTCCTGTTTACTTCTCCTGGTATCTCTCTCCTGCTTAATTCTCCTTGCTTGCGTTCTCCTGGGCTCTCTCTCCTATTTGAGTTCCCCAAGTTCTGTATCTGGTTTTTCTCTCCTACTTCATTCTTTTGCTGTGTCTCCTCATCACTTGGACTGGAGTTGATTTATTATTATAGCTTGAATTGTTTTGGCGTTGGTCAAAACATGATATGTAGGACGTGTGACTGTGTGAGGTTCTTTTTGGGTCAATGTTTGTTAGCCTTTGGGGTGGGTAGCGTTCTCGTGTAACCTCATTATAGGTAATTTGCGAACATTATTGGGAGAGAGAGAGAGAGAGAGAGAGAGAGAGAGAGAGAGAGAGAGAGCAGCTGTATAATGGAGTGGACAGCATATACAGTCACAAACAAAGAGTCCTATATCGCTCTTCTCGTCTGTTGAACTCTGAGAGATTCTTCATGTCGAAAAGTAACAAAAACCTCTTTACAAATCCATTAATGTTAGGGTGTAATGATCATGCACAGGAGTATACAACAGTATGCATTTCACTAACGATGTTATTAAATTTAGAGTTTAATACCTGAGACGACTCTAAGTGAGACGACTTTTGTATGTGCCTGTACATAGTGATGGTGGTGGTGGTGGTGGTGGTGGCACCTGGGACAGGACACACAAGTTTCCGGTGCCTCCAGCCAGGTAACATACATACATACACACATACACACGCTGTTCATCACCTCACCAACGCTCTCTCTCTTTATCTCTCTCATGAATAAACTTGATACTCCAAATCATGAATATAACACGATTCCCAAATTTACAAGTCACGAAAAAGTGACTTAGAATTATGACAAGGATAAATATTTTATATTAAAATCTTATATATATATATATAATATGGTATATAATTTACCAGTATGTGTTAAGTGAAAGTGCACAGTCAAGTACGGTGGGTGGAGATCATGGTGGAGATACATTGACCAACAAGTTAATAAATCATCATAACAAACACCTGCTGGAAGTCCCTCTCCCAGTCACACCCACCACATACCACATGGACAGCCACGTACTGTACCCTACACCATAACACCAGTTATCCGATTATTGAACCCGGACTTTCAATGGTAATAATAAGCCCGGTCACTGACCACTGAACCATACCGTGCAATAATACTACATTCGTAGCACGCTGCCATTGCTTCCATAAAAGAGATAGAATCTTGTTTTCAATTAACTGACGAGCTTTGGAAACTTGAAGTTGCAGATGCCTGTACACAAGGACTTTGTTTTATTTCTCACTCCTTAGTGGATGGAGTTGGCAATGTTTCAGTTTTACATCAGTATCGTGATGTGTGAAATCCTTCATCCTTTGAAAAGGGAAATGAGCTGTTGATGATGATGATAAAGTGAAATCTACAGATGAAAAACTGAAATTGACCGAAAAATAGGTGCACCTGTATATCTGTCAACAAGTAGCCTACACTGTCCTTACAACAACATGTACAGATGTTCATTTGGCAATTGGAACCAATGTGTATCATGCCTAAATTTTACTGTGGTGTGATATGTTTGCCTAATCCACACATTCTCTCCAATTATTCCGGAGATTGCAGTCTCCTTGCACGCAGATGCTACCACAGGTGTTTGTCCCCGTTCCAGTTGCTTGACTCATAAAAAAAAAAGACCATCTCAGCATCTGGGAAGGGTGCAGCAGATCTCGTGTACATGAACGCCAGGCGATAGTTTGACAATATTTATATACACACTGACTATTCACTTGCATATTGGTAATCGCATACTTCACGTCTAACTTTATATACAAGGATGAAGAGTCGTGGCGGAATATAATTAAGAGTATTAATTATGACTAGGAAGAATGCTTATAAGTAAAACGGGTATACACAAACACAACTTTCTCAGCCTTGTGTCCAGTCAAATGACTCTTTCCTTCCTTCAACTTGTTGGTAAGTTTAAAATCACACCCGCATATCATAAAGAAGCAGAACTTCCCTTAGAATAGGGGATGGTAAACGGAGAACGAGAGATATGGGTGTTAGTGTGCCAAATCCACAAATGTTTCACCCCAAGATTGCTACTCACTTTCTTACATCATCTTTTCAGGGAAGTGTGTCAGCACATCCTTGGATTATACCAGCAGAAGGATGGACGCACCCACCTGTCATTTTCCTGAGCTCACCTCTTGATGAGGTGAAAAGAAACAAGTTGCCTAAAACAATATTGTAAAGATATGTTTTCCAAACACCACAGAACCATGATTTTTATGAGTTATGGAATATTTACGGGCGATTTTTATTTTAAAAGATACGTGTTATACATAGCTGTGAGAAACATCTGCATAATATTGCAGAGCCGACCCTCTGACAAAAAACACCAAGTTATTGGCGATTGGTAACTCGACCGGTGCCACCACCACAACCCCGTTACTGTGACCCATAACCTGCTCACGCCCACTGAGGCCTTTCTACGCTGCTGTTTACAAATTTACGAAAAACATTACTCTATAATTCTATTGCCAGAAAACATAGTATATTATATATGACACACTGAGATTACATGACGATGGAAGAGTAACTGAACAAACTAAACGGTAAAGGAAGTCAAGAAACGATAAATTCCTGTGGGAGTTAAGTTGAATAACCTTAACTCACATGAGGACAATAATCCCCACCTGTCATGAATTATCTATTACGTTAGGCAGAAACAACTATATATCATATTACTGCCAACCTACTGAAGAAGTTGGAACACCATTGAAGTATGGACACCTATGACTGCCAGCACCTATATACTGCACCGTATACCTTCAATGTTTGGTGCCTACTAGGCTACAGGTAAGATGTAGTAGTGACCTAATTTACCTTCCTTGACACACAGGATGCAACTGGAATAATGGAAGCAGATCGAAACTTACAATCTGAGTACTTGTGTCTAGGTCACACACGAGGTAAGTCTTGCGTGAATACAACTATAGGGAACCTCGCTCCCAAGGCACAGAAAATGGATGGACTTGGGGGAAACTCAACTAGAATATAGCACAGGGAACTGCACTAATGTCATTCCGGCCAAACACAGTAAAGAACTTGGTATTTCTTAAGAGAATTACAGTCTTGTAGCAGTGTTGCCAGATCCAGCTAGGTCCCAGTATTTTGCCCCGGTAATTTCCTGTACTTTACCACGGTTATTTCCCGGTAGTTTGCCCAGGATAGGTCCTGGTAGTCTGCTGTGGTCTAGGTTAGGTTAGGTAAGGTCAGGCTAATTTCAAAATGTGCCATTTGAATATGCCCTATCTTGGAAATAGGGCATTTGCAGAGAAAATGCCATAGAAGTCTTAGAATTGCCTAAATAAGTTGGTAATGAAGGTAGAAAAACCGTACACAATAACGGCAATTCTTTCAATATTTACCAAGAATTTATGGTAAACTTTAAGATCAACCACAATATTGGATAAATCAATATTTTCGTTCGAGATAATTTTTTTTATTTTAATCTGTGGGCAAGTGCATTTTAACCATGTTTGATCCCCTAGAGGCTGGATGCCCCACACATTAAGAGAGCAGGGTTTGAAGGATAAAAGGAGTAAATAATGCATCAAATAGTTAATATTTTTATCTTCTAGAATTAGCCTGACGACCTAACCTAATCTGGACCGGAGCAGAACACCAGGATCTAACTTGGATATACTACCGGGACCAAACCAAATGCACTGTTGCACTTTATTTCAACAGATAGAAACCAGGAATAGGATAATACAGTTTACTTCCACCCCAAGAAGCAACACACCCACCAAGGTTACTAAAACACATCTTAACTGTTAAGATAATCAAATCAAACTTTTGTGATATACACACATACATATACTATCAATGAACATTACTGATAAAGAATTTCATACATTGCACAACCAATACACTTTGTGGAACCACATCCCATTTTATACTATGTACTTTCATGTCTGCACAATATACACCCATAAAGAAAGTCCTGTGCAGTAGTCCCATGATATTACACAAAATTAAACAATTTTCATTGAACATAGAACCAATCAATCATTAGGTCTATATAGTAATGCATTACAAGAGCCTGGGGAGCATTTGAGGATCTTCTGTGAGCAAAGAATTAAGTGGTGGATGAAATATTTCATGTTTTATCAAGGGTTTACTGCATACTGTATTCCACAGACTAAATCCTCGAGATCAAGAAATTAACAAAAGAGGTATACTTGAAAACTCTAAATTCCTGCCGTTCATTTAGTATGTACTGTACATTTGGAATGATATATGACTATTAAAATACAAATGTACCATACTTTAGTTGAAACCAAACTCTTATCTACAGACACCTTCTTTAAATGTTAAATAAATATAATTTATGGTTAAATAATTGAATTCTGTTTTTTCACTCTACCTATGTAGGATTCATTCACCTTATAATCTTAACCAATATATAGTTATAGATACCCTTAATGCTAACCTCAAATCCACTGGAACAACAGCTCCCTATACACATGACTCGCTCTAAGGCACTGATTTATGTAGAATACAAGACACAAATAATCATCTCCCTGGACGTGTTCTGGGATAATTTAGCAACTAAATACAGATACTTGTACAAGACTCGCACAATATTTTCAATGAAATCAAGGAAGATATATATATATCAGTACCTTTGGCTGTTACTCAATAGAACAACAGTTCCCAGTATTTGCAACAAATTCCAAGACACCTACTCTCCATACTTATCACATGGAGAGTTAAAATCAGTGTGGAACTTAGTTTTATGAAGATGGTACAGTACATACCTTAATTCCCTTCCCTTTTTCTTAATAAAAAAGAAAACAAATCCAAGCTAACATAGTTGTTATGAAAGTTCTTAATACTTTAAACTTTCTGTTCTCTATGACTGAGTAGAGTATTTTCAGTACTCCATCTCTGATGCAATCAACTACAGTAGTAAGCTCTCCAGAGACCTTACAAATTAGTCAAGATTTTTTCATACACATTAGCATGTTCTCATTACAAATACAATTAAATTCAAAAGAATCGTAAAGTCAAATATATGCTAATAGGAGTTACAGCATGATAACATACCTTTGTAAATTGTTATCTAAGAACAAGATAAATGTTGCAGTAAAACAGACTAGAAAATGTAAAAAAATTATTAAATAGTTTCTATCAATCCTGTACACAACAGCATGGGAGGATACATTTCAAGGACGATAGAGCAAAGAAAGTAAACAGATACCTCAGCTGAAAATAAAAGGAAGAAAGATCAGCATGTGAAAGTTAAGGGAGGATTATAAAAAATAATTTAGCTAATCTATATGTTAACTTTATGGCCAGGAAGAATGATTTATAGTGGACCCTTGGACTGCATTAATTATTTTCAAGGTCCTTGTGCCAAGTATTCTAAATCCCTGTAATCAATGTCATTGAACCTCATTAAAAGGTAATTTTACCCTTTCAAGCCCTATGTTAATATGACCCCTGAGACACTCTTAAATATACCTACTAGACAAAGTTCTGAAAGAGAAGGATGTACTTTAATCATGGAGTCCTCAGGTTTGATATGTCAAGAGAAATTTTAATGTAGAGAATAAGTGGGGTGAATGAGGGGATTGCATGGTGAGAGGTACTGGAAACTCGTAAGATAATCCTCACAACCAGTGTCCTGTATCACTGTAATCTAGGATCTATCTTCAATTACCCCTTCTGTGTAATAGGAGGATCCTGTTACCAAAAGCCAGGAAATCCATGGGTCCACTTACCAAGAAAAATATCTTGGTATAGAAAAGAGGATGCTGAAGGTAATTGTATACTGTTGAGTACATTATGCATTGTGACACTTTGCTCATTTGATCATATTAGCCATTTACAGTAGTCTGTGATTGAGTACAATAATCCTCCATCCTTGGAAACAAGGCTATTAGATAATCCAGTTTACCCAGTCATCATCATCTCCCTAAAGTGATACCCTTCTGATATTCATTTTATCAACTAACTAATCTGCTGTTGTGATAAAGTGGTAAATTTGGTAGCTGTAAGGCTTGCATTCTGCAAAGGCAAAAATAAATGCCCTGGAAATGGCAGCTAGTACTCATAGGTTGGTCACCGTCAATACAATAATGTAAAACAAGTACCACACCATATAGGTAATTTGGTACCAAGATGATACAATACAAACGACATATTAAAAGGAATAGGCACATAAAACTAAAAAAGAGCATATTATAGATGTGAGTACATATACACACATAGTATGATTAACAAGGTAACTAAGGGCTACGGTGACACATGGGAAGGGAGACATATCAGAGAAACAGCCACATGGGGCACATATATAAATACGGCCAATTAGGGCCAAGTCACATGTGAACAGACACCTAACATGAAAACTTACACATGGGACACAAAACACCAACTCTCCAAAAAACAAGATGACAGATATAATTCATACAAGAGAAAACAGGGTGGGGAGCCTACCCTGCAAAGCCACAACACAACTGGTCAGAACCTAAGGGAAACTCTAGTGAAGATCACTGTGGTAATTTGGATGATGGACTGCTCCTGTATCCCAAGATAGTGAGTTATTGTTATTACACAGAAATGACAGAATCAGAGGCTGAGGTGTCAGGAATGAACACTATAGCAAAGAGCTGCAACAACTTGCTCCCACTCTACCTAACCTCTGATATGCCTGAATGGCTAGCTTCCCAAGTAGGACTGAGACCACATTATTCCAGTGCAGCAATAATGTAGTTGACAACACCAATCACTTCCTTAACTGTAGTAGCATTTTGCTATCAAAAAATACCTCATGGGCTTTCATGCAAACTTCATCTGAGGTGTCAGTTTATTTTGCACAAAATATGTAAAGATAATCTTACAGTGTATGGTCATGATCAAAAGTTTGGTACATCTTTGGCCATAGAGGAAAATGGTGCCATGTATAAATAAAGTTTAGTATGGGCAACCAGTTAGAATAGGCTACACTATTTATTGAAGGGGTTTATCAAGACCCTATATCCCTTTCCTCAAGGTGAATGGACCTTCTGGCCCAGAAACAGAAAAAAATCAGAAATATACTGTGGGAGGGACAGTCTACCCAGTGAAGTCATAGGGTTACAATAAATAGTCACCTAACTACTGACATATGTCTTCTTAGTCAGGAAGACACCGAAACTTTGGATCATGGCTGTTCATATACCCTCTAAATCTATTATAATGTATATAGAATTTTCCTCTATTATAGCACTGTAAAACTAATAAAAGTACTGTAAACAAACCCCTTTCTTCAGACTGTGAAAAATTTGAATTATAACTATAACATTGTCAATAAGTTATGCATACCCAGGCACCAGAGTAGTGATTATTGGTCACATTTCTTGATGCCTTCCACATGACTTGTTATTCCAGCTCCTCTAGTCCTCATCATCAGACTCTAATGAATTAAACAAATCCATCAAGTTCCTGGATGTCATATTGAACGAAGGTAATTGTTCTTTGGTGGCTGATAAATATCTGGAACAGGGAATTGGGGTATCTCCAGCCAATGGATCTGGGCCATCTATCACATCAGGACTACCAATGAAACTGAAAAGAAAAATGTGCTAGATTTTTATTACATTCATTATCAAGAGCATTATATTTTAATGTGTGGGGAACCTTTTGATCTAGGAAAAGGAAGATTAAGAATTAAAATATTCAATGAAATGGGATACATACTTAAATTTTCCCCTCTTCTAGTAAGCAATCTCAACCATAGTTCAGTAAAATCTCAGGTGTTTACATTATTTATGATAATTCATGGTAATATTTGGGTAAAATATCATCAGATATCTTGATGTACAAGAAAGGTCTAGTAGGATCTCTAGAGACTGTCAAAAGCCTTCTTCAAATGCACAGAGGCAAAGTACAGTACTGTACTGTACTGCACAATTTTTAATTTTACCTTGAATTTTTTTTTGTAGCTGCCTTACTCTTTCAAATCCAATCCCACCTACTGAAGTAAAAGGTTTGATAGCATTATCATTGTTATCTCATATCATTATTATTTTAACTCAATTATGTTATGAGAGAATACAGACTGTACGGTTTACAAAAGGGTCGTATAGAATCTGACATCTGCATTTGAATTACGAGTAAGCAAATTACAGAGATAAATCAACTTCCATCAGCCTCAGTCTGTAGCTCATTTTACCTGTTTCTTATGGCTGGTGATACACTGAAAAAATCTGCAGGCCTTTTGAACTGGTGGGCAATGGGGGTCGAGTTGACACAGTGTTTCTCCATGTTGCCTTCGTTGCTGGATGAGGATATATCACTCAAGGGCTGAGCCAAACTATGGTCATCTGAACCATCCTCTGAAACCAACATCATAATAAAGCCCTGGTTAAGGGGACTGATCCTGGCAAATTGAAAGACCATTTTCCCTCAAAACTAGTATTTATTTAGACCAGTCTATTTCATTGCAATGAGGATTTTTGTGACATCATAAATGGTCTGGCACTAGTCTAAATACAGTCAAGGACATAAGTTTCAATACACATATGGGTAACTCACAAATGTTTTCATGTTCTCATATAATATTATTGTTTTGAACAGTGAGTAGCTGCTTGTAGTAAATTAGACGCTGCTTAACCTACTTATTGTAAAGTTTACCAGCTAACGTACAAGGGAAAGTTGTCAAACACTTACATGAGTCACCCCTATGTAGATGATTATTATTGTCTGTGACTGTACACAGTCTTGATAGATTATTTTTCTGAATGCTAGAAAATTTCTTCCCTCAAGACGAAATTCTGATATCGGCTAGAAAAAAATCCAAGTTGTGAGCTATAGCTACAGAGTTAAGGTAGCATGATGCCACAACATGCAATACCAAATTTTGTTTAATGATGTGAATGCAATTCTATACCCTAAAATATTATACTGTCTCACCATCAGAGTATCCAAGAGTGAAATCTGAGTCAGAGTGGTGCATGGCTGAGCGATTAGCTTGGATGTGGTTGGAAGAGGGGGATTGGATGCTACAGCCTCTGAAGCGATGAGTAAAAGGCTGTGCCAGGTACACTAAGAACATCACCAGGTAGAGCCAACTCTGCACCAATGCCTGTCTTGCCTTCTGTATCTGGGGAAAATATCAACAGGTTAATACATAATATTCAATTATACTCCAATGCACTACAACTAGTTCAGCCTAAGTTAAATTTCCACAAATCCTGACCCCGAGATCCACAAGAAACTGATCTGTACCAAACTTCAGGGCTGATATCTGACTGACTGGAGATGAGAGAAAATTTAAGGCCAGTTTGCATATTCAACAAGGATAAAGTAAAGATGAATTTTTATCACGTTTACATTTTGACTTTATCCTATCAGTGCGATTCTCATGTGAAATATTCTGACACCTCAGATGATGGATACTGAAAAGGCATACCAACCTTCCTGGGGCATCATGAGCTGAGCTTATCATTTACAGAACCATCAGACCCTTCTTGCATGATACATTTTTTATGCTGCATACAATACCTCAAAAAAGAATTGGCACTCAGAGTGTAGATAGTTTTGAAATCGTAAAATGGGGGTCATTGGTGTCTTCTCGGGCATGTTTCAGATCACATCACTGATTTTTCAAATTGTTTGCCGATAAAAAAGTATTGAAGTATTGTACATAACATGAAATACTCATGTAAGGTCAGCCATACCTCAATAGGTTATATATATATATACCGGTATATACATATATACGTACTGTATATTTAAAACTCATTATTTGTGATGAATACTATTATTCCTAGTTTTTAACCCCTTAAGTCCTATAGGCTACTCCAGTGCTCTATAGATTTTGTTCATTGGAAAGTATAACAGCAATTAGACACTTACAAAATGTTTGAAAGGGAAAGGTTTAATAAAACAATACAACTATACAACTAAGCTCTTGGTTAAGGAACAACACCGTATGAGGAGCCTCTACAGAAGTTTTGCAACAGGCTGCTCCTCATACCGTATTCTTCCTTAACCATTCTATCAAGTCAAGCTAATGCATTTTCTAATGCATTTTTCAATTTGGCACTTACATAATTTCTACAGTAATCTTTGACTGCTTTGTATCGGAGGACCCTCCGGATGGATGGCAAGGCAAGGGCCTGGTCAGCAGTGAGTCTGATGTTGGGGTTGGGCTGCAGGAACCCTAGTAACACTGTCTGCAGCTCCTGGGATAATCCTAAATAGAATGGAGTGGTTACATACAACTCAAACAACAATGACAATCAAAATACATCACCAGGAAAACACTACCATAAAGGTAATACAATAACAATAAAAATTATATGAACAAGAAAGAAAAATACTGTACAGTACTGTATTATCAATTCAATTACACCAACATCATAGGCTCTGTGTAGTCCATGACCTAACACATACTATTCAACATATAGGGCCAGCCCCTCCTATATCTTAATTTGTTTTTTCACTGTGACCAGAGTGTACCGGGGGTTTGTGGGGGCAGGAGGCCATTCTGCCCTGGGAGAACATCAACGACAACAACAACTAAAGGAACATACCAAATCCCTTCCAATAATGATTCTAATATGATTGAGGCAATGACCATTACAATAATATAGCATCCATCATTCAGTAAGCTAGTATGGGATATGATTATTTGTCGACTGACATGTGCGCATCATACGTTTCACTGATACGCTATAATATTAGAAAATACTAATTAATCTCATGAGCTGCCATATGCTACAAAATTGAGCAACCAAGGAACTAAAACCTGAGTGGCTTATCAGTTGTACTAACTCCCTAAACGGTGTCATACTTACTGTTAGCAGCAAGAGGAAGTGTACCCTGTCTCAGCATCTGCCAGGCCTCACCTTGCCTCGGCAGGTCAAGATCTGTGGCCAGCTCCAAGATGGTCATACCTAGACTGAAGAGATCTGCTGGTGGCCCATACTGAAGCTCCATTACTTCTGGAGCCAAGTATTTGGGGTCTCCCTCCACTGCTTCATGAACAGGAACCTGTCAATTGCATCAACACTCTTATATACTTTACTCTGTTGTGTCATCATCATCATAAATATGCCACATGTCACTTTTCACGGGGTAGGGAGCCTCAGGAGGGACAGAAATACCCAGTGAAATAGGTCGCACTCACATATACTCTCCCTCTTAAGCTCATGAAATTCTCAGCTCTCCCAGACAATAGTCAGTTAATTTTACCTTAGTGCAAGGAGCCATTTCATGGTCTGTCAAGTTAGGAAAAGTGTTCGCTGATTGAACTGTCTGAAACCATATTGTGAGGGTGCTAAGGGGATGTGTGATGTGAATATGTGTAGGTTGAGACATTCAGTGACTTTGAAGGGAGTGCAGAGTAGGATCCTGGAACAGTGTTATGAGGGTTTTGAGGGGATTTGGATGGGTTAAAGAACTTCAATGATTCCACATATTAACATGAGAGCTATAAAAGGGAAGGAAAATAACTAGGAACACTAAAATATACAGTAATTCTGTTGTGAGAAACAATGAAAGTGTACACCTTACCTGAGAAATATCAATGACTAGACCAAAGTCCCCAAGTTTGCACAGACCATCATATCCGAAGAATATATTTTCAGGCTTGATGTCCATGTGTACCAGATTATGTTTATGAAGGTGACTCACACCCTGTAATTGAGAAAACCACCTTAGCTATACAGACACTTGTAAAGCACAAACCAATTAAAAGTAATCCCGGAGGGCAACCCACCCAAGGAGGTATACCATTGCAATGGTATAATATTGAGAAACGCAAGGAACTACCAAGGAAATACAATACATACTGTACAATCAAGGAAATAATTTTGTATACAAGATGTCTCTCAATTAAAGAATACCAGTGTAAATCAATAAATTACAATACAATAATAATACTACCTACATAGTAAGGGTAGACAACCCCATCCATGGGGGTTCTGCCAAGATGTCAGGAGAATCAAAGAATTAACTTTACTTAGACCTTCATTCCCCTCCCAGACCTTAGTTGCTGGTTACATTTTTTTTGTCTCCTATAACTGAGGTATCAAGCAAGGCCCAATTACACAACACATACAATTGTGGAATCATTACCTATACCAGCTACCGGGTACTGTATATACGTACCGAACAATATCCTCTCAACACAACACACCTACGGGGGTTCCCCTTGGGGAATAGAGTATATTAGCTCTTTGGGCTAATGGGGAGAAGCATTTCCTTTATAAAATCTGCCAAAGGTTGTCATTTATGTATCAACCTTTACCATCATTATATTAAGAAAAGTGTCCCCCAAAAGGAAAATTTTTAACAGTAGGTTTCACATGGAATACAGAGGTCAAGACTGACCTGAAGGAGATCAACTAGGTACTCCCAGATGGTGGTTTCAGGCAGGTCATGCTTGTCATTAGCTACATCAGCCAGGGAGGACCGACACACTTCTGTCAGCAGGTATAGGTGCTGGCGCTCCTCCCACGCCCGGAAGAACTTAACACAGTTACGGTGTTTAGGAAGCTTCTCATGTTTCTGAACTTCTTCCATACGTCGCCGTCTGATGGATAAGAACTTACATTATGAAATTTTAACCAATGTGGTATTGAACTGCTGCTACTGTGGCAAAGAAAGGCAGCAGTGTGCAAATAAAAATCAAGAATGATTTACTCTCCAATTTTCAAAAACAGTAGAGATTCTAACATATTTCCTGTCTCTCAATTTTTCATTTTCAAGTGACCGGAACACAAGTGCAGAACCATAAGAAAGTATGCATCTCAAAGAATCCTCATCAATCTCTTATAACCCATGAATGTACTTCAAAAAATTATGGTCAGCAGAAACAACATATACAAAAAACTAAAGAGAAATCAGTTTAAGTACATTTGAGTTTAGTATAAAAATGCTGGATCAAAAAGTGACAATACTGTACAGAAAAAATATAAATGCTTCATATGATAAAATTATTATAGACTGTCAGAGTGAAAAACAACATATGGTTAATTATTGCAAAATCAAAATTGATACAGCAATAAATCTACTGCAACAGCAGTTGCAGCAGATAATTGTACCTGTCTCCTTCCCCACGGAACTTGAAAAGGGTCTTTTTGCAGGCATACAGCTGGCCATCCTCCTTGCTGCTTACACGGTACACTTCACCAAAAGACCCAGAACCCAGTTTCTGCTCAATAACATAGCACTGCTCAAAGTACAGTGCAGGTTTCTCTGCACTGTATACTGGGCTCTGCACAATAAAAGCTGAAAAATAGATACAATGTACAGTAATTAAAAAAAGTATTGGAACCACTCTTACATTAAATTTAACTATAATTAGCCATAGAGGAGTTCCAATACTTTTTTTGCTGACTGTACCCCTTCTATAACTAGATGTATAGAAATGCATGATTATCTAGGCAAAACAATTACCCGGAAAGGTGTATGGGAGGGTTCTTCCTGACAGAATAAAGGTACAGTAGTAAAGATCAGGGTGGGTTCAGTAGGCCTGGTACCAAATGCAACATTTCAGTGTAAGTACAGTATACCTAATATTTCTATAGATGATTACCTTACTGGTACTAGTTTTGCACAATAGATACTGTAATGGCATCATATTCAGTGATTAGTTACAAAATACCGAAAGCTAAACATATTTTCAATTGTTGACAGTTGTCATATAAACAACCCAATGAAAGACACTAAAGTGAAAAGTGACTTATGACTAAACTGTGTGACAGTTTGGTGACAAAACTGTACTTAATAGATTATTGTACCGGTTTAAACTAAATTGCTCTGTCTGACAGATTTCTTGTTTGTGGATACAGAGCACTACATGACTACATTGTGAAGGTTACAAAACACTGTAATGACTATAAAATTAGTCCCAAATGATGCGAGCAGCTGGTCTCTTACTCACATGTGTCTGAGTCCTCCAGGAACGAGACAGGCTGTGGTCGGTCTGAGTCAGAGATGCGGGAGAAGATGCGAGTTACCGGACAGCTCTTGACTGGGACTATGGGGGGTGGAACCAACTTCGGAGTGGTACGTGACTATAAGAAATACCTCAATTCAGTACAGTCAATGTATATTGTTCAATATTGCTATACACACCCTAGAGTCTGCCTTCCAGTCTCTCACAATTTGAATGCAGATGGGTTCAGCTTGAAAGTAGAGGGACTGGAGCAGAACACTCAAAAACATTCAGTACAGTAGTTACTAAAATGTATCAGAATTTGCTAAACCTAATTTGACCTACCCTAACCCGTAGTCTACCAGTACTTGCCATGCAATGCTTTGAATATGTGTATGTTTTGCCTTTTTCATGGTTTACTCACTTAATTGGCTACCCCGTGTCACAATAGTCAAGCTGTATCTTTAGAACATGTAAACAGGCAGCTCAGACCTGCTGGCGTGTCAGCCCATGAATGAACAACTGCCAGACAATGTAATGTATACAATGGTGCAAAAGTAAATTGACAATCTTGTTTTCTAAAATGTTTTTATGTCACAGAGTGGCTGATATCAAATTGTCAATGTAGAGGTGGACACTTTCAACACTTACGAGACTAATAGTGTCTCTTTAATGTTGGAATATACTCACTGTAGTAATAAATGGTAAATGGTAATGACGGCTGTCAACCACCCTGCACTGTACAATGGGAAAAAATGTGTGCAATATGCAGATTGTGCTTGTGTTTATTTCCACAAGGTACACAAATATCAATTATAACATGCTCATAAATAATAATACCATATGGTACAGTCGGCCTCAGGAATTTGTATACACCACTGTGACATCAAGGATTCGTAACAACTAGAAAATTTAGTACATTAATTGCCTAACACCAAACTTTTGTAGTGAGGTTATTTGGGTAATAGTTGAATTGGTCAGTAGAACAATTCCTACAGTATGTGCAGAATAAAGACCCATTATAACCAATGCTATGTGCACGAATTTCTGAGGCCGACTGTACGTACCTACAACTCCATCAATCTGGGAAATGGTTATGTAAAGACAGAATAAGCACCAGTGTACACAATAAAGAAACTTTTGATGATCCGTTCATTATTTATTCAACCATCTACAGACATGAATACATAATGGACAGATCAGAAAGTTTCAACTGGTTTCTTCGATTGTTTGCCTCTAAACTGGAATAAGATTGTAAGATAAGGGCAAGTGCTGATTAAGGTATTATTACAGAAGTACTGCATTCTTGGCTAGGGCCAAGCAGTGTTACCACATCTGGCTAGGTCCCGGGAATATGCCCCGGTCACTTTATGATAGCTTACACCGGTTATATCCCAGTAGTTTGCCCAGGTTAGGTCCCGGTAGTCTGCTGTGGTCTAGGTTAACGTTAGGTTAGTTCAGACTAATTTCCAATTTATGTTTGTAAAACGGGGCATCTCTGAGATAAACACCATAGATGAAAAGTGTCTTAGAATGGTCCAGAATAGGGCATTTATTGAAAGAATTGCCGTTTTGCAGCAGTGTTGCCAAATCCGGCTAGGTAATTTCCTGCACTTTACCACGGTTATTTCCCGGTAGTTTGCCCAGGATAGGTCCCGGTAGTCTGCTGTGGTCTAGGTTAGGTTAGGTAAGGTCAGACTAATTTCAAAATGCCCCATTTGAATATGCCCTTTCTTGGAAACGGGGCATTTGCAGAGGAAATAGTGGGTAATGATACTAAAATATACAATAAGTGAACTCAGTACTTCTCTACTTTTACCATAATAATAATAATATGCGAAGGGTGAATAGTAAACTTAAAAAGATTCCACATAAATAAGTGCTGGTGTAAGACAGTTATTAAACATGTAACCTGTGTTAATTTGGGCGTAGTCAAGTTGAGCCCATCCCATATAAAATTGTCAAGTTATGGTTAATTTAATAACAAACTAACCACATTATACTAACTCTCTCCTTCTTGGTTGATAATGACTTCTCTTCCTTGAAAAATACTGGTGCTGGACGCCTGTATGATATAGAAGTGTCACTTTCACCAACGAAAATCATTTTCCCGGCAAAACGGGCAAATCAAATTCACAATAATAAACATTGTCTACCCACTGCGCAGGCGCCAAGGCTGAGGGGTTACGTCCACTGTGGTTACGTCACTATATATATCTAATATAATAATTAATAAGATTTGGAGAATCAATTTTTCCTAAATGTACAATTAGTAAATAATAAAGAAAGTTCATAGTACTAATGATAACTTGTAAAGTATAATGTAGAAGCACCGAACCATAACATGGAGCTAAAAACTGTATAGTACTGTACATAGTTTGTTGGTTCTCCACCAGTAGGGCGCTGGCGTAATAGCGGCCAGTGATAGACACCTATAGCGACAGGGATGTTGAGAGCTACTACGCTGAAAGAAGAATGCTATTAAAAAATAGAAGAGTATGCCAGAATAAAGCAAATGAGAATAAGGCTGCATTTATCAAAGGTAGTTTAAGTGGCAATTCAACAGTGTCCGAGATTATTGTTGGAGATCACCATGCCTTGCCGGAGCTACGATATCTCCTCTCCTGAGCTGAGCTGATCAACCCGGCACCTCAATGTCCTCAAATGAAACGAATGTATTGTAGTGGATAGCGAGCATTCCATGTCATATAAAGTAGGCGCATCCCGGCTCTCACCTGTTGTTGCCATGGTCTATCTTGACCGTGGTTGTTGCTAACCACACCTGCGCGCGCAGCTCCCTGGAGTCTAGAGAGAGAGTGTATCAAATACAACAACACACCTGTATAGACATACCTAATAAACCCAGTGTAATTCCTTGTGAGTCTGCTGGTGCACCCCCAGGTAGTAACAACTTAAAGACGTTGCAGAATAAATTAGGTTCCTACATTTTCTTCTTTGAATTCATTTTGAATAACTGTAGGCAAACCATAATATGCTGTTAACAGAGGGGCAATGAGGACACACAAATGTTGTAAACCTATTTTATTGATGAATTAAATAAGATACATTATCCTGTCATTGGAGTGACAGTAATGACCTACGAACACAGAGTGGGTGTGGTGAAGGCAAGGTGGGAGGGAATCTGTCGCTGTACTTATAATAAAATTCTTAGACAGCTAGGACAGGGCATCACTTAGACGCATTTTCCTTCGTCCTCTGGTCAGTCTAAGGTTGCTACTATTCTACAACATCGTTTTCGGGAGGTTGGTAAAAGACACCCGCCAGACAGAGCAGAGAAAATCTAACCAGAGAATGGATGACAAGGGACGGAGGACGAAGATGAGGACTTCAGTGAAACTTTTTTTATTGCAATAGTTACCAAAAGCATATGATAAAGTCTTGCACTAAGCTTTAAATTCTAAATTAGGCTTCTATCCTTCCCTCGTCTCCTTTATCACTATATTTCCTTTCTGGCCGTTCTATTCCTGCATGCTGTTGTTGTTTGTTGTTGTGGACGGCAACTGCTAAATACCCAACGCTATCAACAGTAGTGCATGTTCCTCAGGGCTCTATTCTATCACTCACTTTCTTTTCTTATTTTCATCAATGATCTTAGCTGTACTTTTTCTCATATCCACTCATATATACAGGGTCTCACCTGCCCCTGTATGGAGTACGGCTCACATGTGTGGTGTGGCTCAACCTTCACAACTTTCTTGGACAAGGTGGAATCAAATGCCTCTTGTCTGTCTCATCAACTCTTTTGCCGACTCAATACTGCCTCTCTCATTTCGCCGCAAAGTTGCCTCACTATTTTATATCGTTATTGCATTGATAGTTTATGTTTCCAGACCTTGGTGGTTGCTGGTTATATCTGTGTAACTGATTTTATGCAGAGTTTGACTGACTTCATGCAGAGTTCAAGACTACAGAAATTCTTAAATAATTTATTTATTTATTGATGTTTTTAGCGATAACCAGCAGGACTTATTTAAGGGATAGTAGGCTATACTTTTGGTTCATTAGAACACCTTGATTCCTCCAAAGTATACCAGTCAACAGGACCAGATTAACAAAAATAATGGTGGCTTGTTTGTTACCTGGAATAGTTTGGAGGAATCAGTTGCTCCAGATTTACCAACACTGTACTTTCCCATTAAAAACTACAGGTAAACTATATAATTATATACTCTTCATTAACATTTGGAATCTGCTCAAAACACGTATATAAATAATAAGGGTTTGGTGTCATACGGAAGGGAACTGGTGTATGTATGTATGTATGTATGTATTCTCGACAGGTACAGTCACTATCAAATGTCCCGCATCAGGAGAATGAAAATGAGCTCCAATAATTGAAGAAATCTTACGAACCAATAATACAGAGACCAACAGCCATAGTTCTTTTATATATATATATATATATATATATATATATATATATATATATATACTTTCTTCGAGACCGTTTCATTTGAGATTGTTTCAGGACTCTTGATAGTGACTGTAGTACACTAAATAAGGTTAGAAACTCTTGACTGTAAATTGGAGGTCAAATGAATCATCCAAATCCTGTCACACAACAGATCCCTTACGAGCAACATTAGGTGATTTGTTTGGTGGGAGAGTTTGGAGGAATCACTAACCTTTATTCCAATTTACCAAAATGAGGTTTTCCCTGTAAGGAGGTAGTATACTTTTGATATATTGAAACGCCTTGATTCCTCCTGAGATGAATAAAATAATAGTGGCCTGTTGCCCGGTATAGTTTGGAGGAATCAATTGCTCCAGATTAATCAACAACACTGTACTACCACTTTAAAAGGATGAATGGTAGAGTGCCCTTTGAGTCCATAGTCGTCTTACGTAAGGTATGAGGTAGGAAGAAAGACGACTTATACTCACAGCTATATATACAGGAGACAGATTTTGGGGCAGTATTCAGGAACAGTGTGTGTGTGTGTGTTGGTTTATCTCTCTCTCTCTCTCTCTCTCTCTCTCTCTCTCTCTCTCTCTCTCTCTCTCTCTCTCTGTGTGTGTGTGTGTGTTTGTGTTTTCTCTCTCTCTCTCTCTCTCTCTCTCTCTCTCTCTCTCTCTCTCTCTCTCTCTCTCTCTCTCTCTCTCTCTCTCTGTGTGTGTGTGTGTGTGTGTGTGTGTGTGTGTGTGTGTGTGTGTCCTCCGGTACTACATTCACGACGTGTATGTAAATTTTGTCATCACATGGAATGACCAAAATCAATGGTAGTTGCAATCTTGAAATTCCATTAACCACAAGTCTACCGACACCACTTTTCTTTAATCATCATGCAAAAAATAATAATAAATCAACGTCTGTGTACTCTGTTTCATATTGCTTTAGACGGTACCGGTATAATGAGAATAACCTAACGTAACACACCATAAAGTAAATGTTTTATACTGTACTTAGTAAACACACTCTTCTTTCATGCAGTACTTAGTGTAAACATGATTCAAGGATAACAACACAATCTCCTTCCATACAGTAATGTTTTTATACGGTACTTAGTAAGTCATTCAGAGACACCAACATAATCTTTCACACGTCGACACTGTTCCTGAAACTGGCGCTCCAATTCTCTGCCTTGAGGTTCGTGGAGGAAAATAAGGATGTAGCACTCTGAATGTCACTAACAGTACTCCATCACCATCCATCCATCCATCCAGGCCCAAAACTATAGAGACTAACACTAGAAAAATAATATATGTTGTTATTTCTTCAAACCTTAAATTATTTTAGTTTAATTAAGGACCCTATGATCATGTATTGGAATTGGAGGCTTTTGATTCCTCCTGACTATACCACGAAACAACCTCCTTCTATAATAGATGATGTTTCGTGGCAATATTTGAAGGACTCGTTTACCTCCAATATTCTGACTACATCACAGGGTCCCTTAAGTAAGAACTGTCATAGAGTTTAAATTAATCGCTGGTTGACACGCTTACACCCAGTGTGACATTTCTAGTTCCTCGGGGCAGAGGGACACATATATTTTCCCAAACATACTGCCAACGGATGGAGTATAGTTTTGAATTGGGGATATATATATAAATATTATATATAAGATCTGCATGTGATAATTCAAGTCACTATGCATCACTTATTCTACTAAACTAAACTTTTTCCAGTTCTTAGGTTGAGATTAGATATGCATGGCCTGATGTGCTAAATAACACTTTAAATAACACTTTAATTTGTATTCCAGGTGTCTCCAGTCATGACACTCTCTGTCTTCAGATTCGGGTGTGACACTTTTAGTTTTTTTTCCAACATTTTTAGTGAGTTTTGACATTTTTTGTGTGACACTGTCGTATCGTTTCCACAATGTTTATGTTATGTCACTTTTTTGGGTTGTAATAGTTTCCACAATGTTTATGTTATGGCACTTTGTTTATTTTTTTATATCTCGCCCTTCTTCAGGAGAAAGGAAGGCTCTCAGAAAATGGCCAGACGTCCCTCAGACCTTCTTGATGTAGAAGACACAGAGTGCTGCCTGTATGACGAGTATGACGAGTATGATGGCACCACTAAGGACGGCTGCTGTGCTTGCTGACGCTGCCACTGTGTCCTCTGACCCAGGTTCCCTCCAGTTGGTGTCAGACGTGGACCACATTCCCCTCGACCTGACAATGGCCACCTTTGGGTCACCATCACCACCATCTGCAACACCACATTACTGATATACATGTTCAATATCATATTATAAAACTAATGTTACGTGTGATATAATGATAGCTACTGATCTGATTTTTCCGAGAGAGAGAGAGAGAGAGAGAGAGAGGAGAGAGAGAGAGAGAGAGAGAGAGAGAGAGAGAGAGAGAGAGAGAGAGAGAGAGAGAGAGAGAGAGAGAGAGAGAGATACTTCAGCACGACAAGAGTAGAACGTTAGATAAACAATAAAAAAAAATATATATACCAGATAACCAACCCGAGAAACAACAACAGTAACAATAACACTAACACCAACAAGAACTACAGCAACACTACCAATACAAATCATCTTACATCGCTCGACGGTGACAATGACTCGGGCTGGCTGGGCTCGGGCATGGGGGGCGTTACAAGTGTAGGTGCCTCCGTCAGCAAGGTCCAGGCCTCTCACCACAACCTCGCTCTCTACACGGCTCTCACTCCACGACTCTCGCACTCTCACCTGAAGAGATACACATACAGTACACACACATATGTAATGCACTTACACACACACACACACACATAAAAGAATACAAACTATTTCCTCCTCACCTGCGCTCGCACACACATACACACAAACTGTTTCACACACACATACTGTACACACTAATGAAGCTTAACCTAACCTAATTAGTGTGGGACCATTAGGAAGCAAATGAATAACACATTAACTCCTCCCCTAACCTAACCTTAGTATGTGACCAGTATGAGGTGATCGGGGTGCCATCTAGTGTGGACCAGGAGATGAGAGGCTGTGCGTGGATCCTGGTGAGTTGGTTGAGGTCTGGCAGCATCTTCCCCTTGGCTTCACACACCAGCCTTAGCGTGTCACCGGCCCTCACCTTCACCAGCTCTCCCCCAACACACGCAGCATTAACCCGGCGTCTGATGTGTCCTCTCTTTCCTCCTCCTCACCACCACCAAAGGCGTCCTCATTGTGTTCCTCGCTGCTGCCTCCTCCCAATCCTCGACCTTCCTCCATCTGTTTACACAAGTACACAAGCCAACACAACATATACAGTATGATAGAATGAACAATAGAGTGAATAATTATGTTTCTCGTTGCCTCCTCCCAATCCTCCCCTTCCTCCATCTATTCACACAAGTACACAAGCCAACACAAGCATAGGTATAGACTATAGACAGTGTATGTATGATAGAATGATCAATAGAGTGAATAATTATGTTTCTCGTTGCCTTCTCCAAATCCTCCCCTTCCTCCATTTGTTCACACAAGGACACGAGCCAACTAAAGCACAGTATAGTATGTGTGTGATAAAGTGTATAATAGACTTTAATGTATAATAAGCACAGGGATAGAACGTATATAACAGAATTTATAACTGAGTGTATAATAGGTGTATAATTATGTATCTAGCTGATTTATCATTCTAATTCTCTTCTTCCTTCATCTGTTCACACGAGCCAACACAAACATAGGTAAATAGAGTGAATAAGTTTGAACATGCTGCTACTACGATACTTTTCACCTATTATAGTTGTTTTGATTTTATATGTAATTTGCTTACCTGGGTGCATGGAGAAGACACCTGTATCCGACACTGGGATGTCCAGGAACGAAACACGACCTGAAATACAAGTCGAATACATAGACAATAATGGTAGGAAATATTGGGTGCTTTTTTATACAAGAATGTCCTAGGAAGTATATAGTTAAGAGGATATAGTGTACTTTTGGTGAATTTGCGTGCCTTGATTCTCCAAAGTATCCCAGGAAACAGGATCAGATTAGCGAAATAATGGTGTCTGTCCTGTTGCGTGGAATACTTTGGAGGAATCAGTTGCTCTAGATTTACCAACACTGCACTTCCCCCTTAATTAAAAATGGTAGGAAATATTGGGTACATTTTTTACAAGAGTGTCCCAGGAAGCACATAGATGAACATGGTACGATATATTGGGTACAGTTTATTAAGAATTTACGAGAAAAACACAAAATAAAAACTATATAGATCTGTGCGAATTTACACTTTCAGCCGAGTGATAATCCTTCGCTTTAGACAACACATAAATTTCTGCAGGTATAAAATTTGACGTAAGAATTATTAGGATGTTTTCTTTATTCGACCATCATTCAACACTCATATATCCCCCCCCCCCTCCCTTTCTCCCCTATAGCAACAGCCCCCTCTCCTGCCCCACTCTCCACGACCCCCTGAGCATGTTCCCCACTCACCACTTTACAATCTCAAGTAACCCCATGAATATCTCCCCTCTCCAGGCCACGCCCCCCTTTCTCCTTTGCCATATCTCTAGATCCCCCCCACCCTCCTCCTTTCTCCTCACTCTGCCCCTTCCTCCTTCGCCATTTTTAAGACCTCCCCACCCTCCTCTTTCGCCATTTTTCTAGAGCCCCCCCCTTTCCGACCCTGCCCCCCTCCTCTTTGCCATATTTCTAGAGCACCCATCCCCCTTGCCACCCAGTCCCTTGCCGGTTTGTGTGTGGGGAATGTAAATACGCGTGGAGAGATCAAGATAAAGCCGTATTCTGGGAAGGTGGAGTGAGTGGGGTGAGTGAGGGAGTGTTTCTTCAAGAGACTACCATCAACAGCCCTTCAAGTGGTGAGGTGGTGAGGACTTGGTTGTGTTCGTTCTCGTTCTCGTTCTCTCTCTCTCTCGTTCTCTCTCTCTCTTTCTCTCTCTCTCTCTCTCTCTCTCTCTCTCTCTCTCTCTCTCTCTCTCTCTCTCTCTCTCTCTCTCTCTCTCTCTCTCTGTTGTTGTTTCTGTTGTTCTCTCTCTCTCTGTTGCTTTTTTTTTTTTTTTTTTTTTTACTCTCTCTCTCTCTCTCTCTCTCTCTCTCTCTCTCTCTCTCTCTCTCTCTCTCTCTCTCTCTCTCTCTCTCTCTCTCTCTCTCTCTCTCTCTCTCTCTCTCTCTCTCTCTTTACCTTGCTTGGAGATGACCTTGAGATGGACGTTGGTAGAGAGTTTGGGGTGTGTGTTAACCTGACAGTCATAGGTACCGTCGTCATTCAACTCACGTCACGGATCTCCAGCTGCCAGTCCTCCGTCTCCTCGGATGGTTCACCTGTAGGATGGAGGAAGAAAGGGACGAAAAAAAAAATATGGTTATAGCTATATTAGATATAAGTTAAATATAAGTTAGTTGTAAAAAATATAGTTAAATAAACGGGTAGATGGATGGCTAGATAGATAGATAGATAGATTGACATATGGATAAATAGATAAATAGATAGATAGATAGCTAGATTGACATGGATGGACAGATAGAAAAATAGGTACAGGTAGATAGATAAATAGGTACATAGAAAATATATATATAGACAGATAAATAGATAGATAGTTCGACTGACAGATAAATGGGTAGGTAGATAGATAGATACATAGATAGATAAACAGGTAGATAAATAAAGTTAGATAGATGGACAGATAGATAGACAGTTAGATCAATGAGATAGCAAGCAAGAAAGAAAAAAAAGGAGGGACAGCTATACAGAGGAAAGGGATGGCTCGGGTCGGAAGGGGCGTCAAAATCCTTAAAATACTGCATGTAGGTATACGAGTAAAGGGGTAAGTATGTATAGAGTGTTGGTAAATCAGGAGCAAAATGATTCTACCAAACTATTCCAAGCAACAGGGCCATCATTATGTTTGTTAATCTAGTCCTGTGTAATGGTATACTTTGGAGGACTCAAGGTGCTCTAAGTATGGTGAGGGACAACAGACTCCTGAGGTCCGTCATCACACTTCATGCAGGTAAACTTTGTGGGGGAAATATTTACTGTAGATAAGAGCCTCTCCTCAAGCTATCTCTCTCTCTCTCTCTCTCTCTCTCTCTCTCTCTCTCTCTCTCTCTCTCTCTGGAGTTACCGTGGCACCTGTCCAGATCTCTTCCCTCTTCCCTCACTCTGGAATAATCTCAGGCCACTCTACACTATCCACCCCATATTTTTAGCCGCTTTCCCGCCACTTGAGGTAATAGACGTCATTGTGTTCCCTTCTCTTCCTTCCTTCCTCCTTTTCCTCCCTCGCCCCCTACACACACACACACACACACACACACACACACACACACACACACACACACACACACACCAGCCCACACCCTCCCTCATACACACACATATACACACCAGCCCACACCCTCCCCCATACACACACATATACACACCAGCCCACACACACACACACACACACACACACACATATATACACACCAACCAGCCAGGTAATTATAGTCATCACTCAGCCTCTCCCTAGTCCTTCCACCCACCAGGAAAATTTTGACTAAACTGGAGTTATATCCCAGGTTCACTCATACACCTGCCCAGCTCTAGCCATCCTCTCTGATGCATGTACAACCACAATCAAATATCCAACCAACACTTTCCTTTCATCGTAGTAAATATCTTGGTAATAAAGAACAACACGTGTATGATTTTGCAGCACCTCATGATAATAATTGAGGGGGTTGAGTTGACGTAAAATGTTGTAAGATTATATTTTTATTTGAGACTGATTTATTTACACGATGGAAGGAAAGTGTAGGTGGTTATTTGATGTGGCTGTACCTGCTTATTGTGGGATCAACTCTTGCCTATGGCCCTATTGTGAAGGATCTTGGGGAATACTATACCTATATACACTTACTGAAAACCTTGTGTCGGTGGTGATGGTGATGCGGTCCACTGCCAAAACAGCTGAGTCTCTGGCCCTGATCCATGACACCTGGGAGACAACACCACGTTATTAGTATCACCTTCACAACACCACGTTAGTAACACCTTCACAACACCACGTTAGTAACACCTTCATAACACAACGTTAGTAACACCTTCACAACAACACGTTAACAGATATGAATGATGAATAAATAATTGGACAAGGGACAACACCGTATTAGCATTAGCCTAACCTGATGACGTTTCAATGTTGGTTCTTCAGGTCAAAGGTGTAGGCTACAGTCACAAGCCATAATAAATATCCAGGTTTTGTCGAAGTTTGAAATTATCTGACATAGCAGGGAATTAATTACAACCATTATACTCTCTCATACTTACTGGAACTCCTTCAATACTCCACCAGTCTATACGAAGCAGACCTGGATACTTATTATGGCTCGTGACGGCATGGTTGTCAGGTGTTTGGGTGAGGTGTCAGTCGGGTTCAACCACCAGCCACAGTATATAGTTGGTTGAAGGTTACAACGATTTTAATGTGCCAGACAGCAGAGGTCTTATGACACTATTTGTATACAGAAGATAGTTAATATGGATCGGAGAGTAGCTATACAAGAAGGTTTAGATTAAGGGGGTGAGGGAATAGGGGGACAGGCTTGGGGGGGTTGGGGGGTGCGGGAATAGGGGGACAGGCTTGGGGTGGGTAGAAAGCCTGTCCCCTATTCCCGCACCTCCCTAACCCCCCCCCCCAGCCTGTCCCCCTACTCCCGCACCCCCCAAAAAACCCCCGACCCCCCTAAGCCCGTCCCCCTATTCCCGCACCCCCTTAAATGTAGGACTTGGGCGTGTTGAAGGATGTGTTGGTTACTGGCCCTTATAGTCTAGTCTAGTCTAGTCTAGTGGATCAGTCATTCAGCCATGCAACCATCAATTCATCTCGCCCTCCTGCCTCCCTCACTCACTCACTCACTCACTCACACACAGGACCTGCCAGTTAATCATTCCCTCCTCCCATCCTCTTCCACTGGTATAATCATCTCTTCATCCATGTATCTCACTCTCTCAGTCTATCCCCCTTGTCTCATCAACATATTTCTCTAACCTCACACCCAGCCATACTCAACAAAGCCATTTTCCTTCAATATGTTGTGGGAGAATTGGAGAGATATTGATGATTCCTCGTGTCTTACGTAAACCAACAAACACATCAATGTTTCACTCTACATCACACCCAACCTAACTCACAATGATCACTTCCTTGATCTTCGTGGGAGAATTAGAGTGATGTTGATTCCTCACATGCATGTCGTAAGTAAACAAAACCCCCCTTGAAGTTCGTAGGTGTTATATGTTCTGAGTTTGAAGGATTAATTCAGTAACTTACACTATACACACAACCCAAGGCAAGCACTTATTTCATTACCATAGGGCACTCAACTTCATTATCCTTGTTCATTCTCTCTCTCTCTCTCTCTCTCTCTCTCTCTCTCTCTCTCTCTCTCTCTCTCTCTCTCTGTGTGTGTGTGTGTGTGTGTGTGTGTGTGTGTGGTGGTTTATCTCTCTCTCTCTCTCTCTCTCTCTCTCTCTCTCTCTCTCTCTCTCTCTCTCTCTCTCTCTCTCTCTCTCTCTCTCTCTCTCTCTCTCTCTCTCTCTCTCATATGCATATTCTACTTATGATAAATAAATAAATAAATAAATGATAAAAATTTCCTATGACTGCATGCTAGAACAAACTGAACAGAAAGTTAATATGCAATTGAAACTAAACAGGAAAAGAAAACAAGACAGACAGACAGAAAGGAAGAGAGGCTTTAACAAATAAATATATTGTGTGTATAAGTTTGCCCGAGTAAGATCTAAAGGTTGACTCGAGTGTAAAATAAAGGAGGGAAGGAGGGAGGAGGGAGCAATGAGAAACTTGAGAACAGGTGTGCTGGCTCGCTCTACTCTCAATTCCCTGGCACACACACACACACACACACACACACACACACACACACACACACACTACTCCCTGTCTTTCCTTTGCAGACACATAAACAAATATACACACTGCACACACACACACTCT
>JAWQEG010004932.1:0-12500 GCA_033782935.1 Petrolisthes cinctipes
ATACCACTCACCCACCCACCATTCTACTTCTTCTTTCCCCCCTTTCCCACATCTTCCCTGTCATCTGTCCCCACACCCACACCCTCCCTGTAATTACCCACACCCTACTGCTACTACAACCTACACCCACGTTCATACCTCCCTGCCCACTACACTTCATCCACCTTACATCCTACACACTCACTCTACTACCAACTACACCCACCACCACCACAAACACACACTCCCTCAAGATCTTTTGTATGTGTCGTTTTAATAAATCGTAATATAGCTTCATTTTTCTGTCTTTCAAGCACCCATTCCTCTGCTATTGATCGACCAACACAACAGGGAACGTAACTCACGGTCATAGCCACCAATATATCAAAGTGTTAGATATATTTTTGTTTTTAATAAAATACTGGATAATCGAACATAACATACCATGGCAAGTTTACTGTAATAATCAAAGTTAAAAGGCATATTCTTAGTCCAAACGAAAAGGAAGTATTCAAGGTGTCAATAGAGAGAAAAGTTAACATTGATGAAGGGAAAAGCAAGGAAATTAAAGGAGTGTCAAAATTGGTAAGTACTGACTATCTCTCTATAGACCACGCCCCTCAACGATGATAAGTAAAAAGATAGTACTCTACACTATCATTTATATTTAAGTCATTGTCTGAAATTGTGTGGACGTATATCCTCCCACATTCCAGATATGATAAATAAAAAAAGAGATAATGAGCTCAGTGATCCATTAGTGGCTCAATGCTGTACTGTCTCGAGAATAAAATACATACCCCACGATCTGACATTTGCTCTCTCACCAATGAAATATTCACCATGTTGACCACTGGCTGACCTACAATTCTCTGGGAACACGTCAAACTTCCCCCAGAAACAAGATTACATAAATAATTCATATCTGAAGCCAGACTCAGGTTAGATTCCGAACACCAAATTAATAAAGGAATATCCTCAGAGGCGACTATTCTATTAATGAACTGTAACTCTTAAAATATCTATTATTTTTTGGATGAGTTAAATGTCTGATAAGTGGGATGAAATTTGTGTACAATCTCTGGTAATGATTCTTTCCATCGCCAGTTTTGGAAAGTCAGACAGTACAAGAAGTTATATTTGTACACAATTACAATTTATATCTATACTTAACAGCACCATTAAAGTATACCTATCTAGTATGTAAATATGAGATACAGCAGTGCAGGAAGACCAAAACCAATAGTGAAGATATAATATAGTACACATGCTCTAAATTCTAAACAAGGACATAGTTAGATTCATGTTAGAACTTTTCCGGTGACAATAAATTATCATAATGGAAGGAGAAACTTTCGGTCCGTGAAGTGTTGGGTTGGGCTGTACCTGGATTATGAAGTGACATTTGTATACCAGGAGAAATTGTTCTTATAACCTAACACAGACTTCAAGACCATAGGTGCATTGTTTACACTCACGGCTCGAGTCTACAAGATATCTACTGTATAATTATGTAATGGAGTGTTGGCTTTAGGTTTGTTATTACTCTGATTGCCTCGTGTGTGCGTGTGTGTGTGTGTGTGTGGTTTTTTTTTTTTTTTTTTTTTTTTTTTTTTTTACTGAGGTGGGTTGGAAAATGTTAAAGCACTAATTCATGATAAAGCAAGCACACAGAAAACGTATAACAGGTGGTTGTTGGTAGTTGAGCTGGGCTGCATCAGATAATCCAACGCATCCCTTTGAAACTGAACAAAGCTCGCTGTTTTGTGTGTGTGTGTGTGTGTGTGTGTGTGTGCTATTCAAAACTGTCATAAAAAATATTTCTAGATATCCAAACATTATTCTGACCCATTACTACGAAACTTTGGAAATATGCATTACATAAAATTGCTCTCCTAACTAAAACGATCAGGAAATTACAATGAAACTGAGATATCGTCAATAAAATATCGAAAGTATCTACACACTTAATATTGAAGTTTTATGTGTATTCTCATGTAAGTGGGGAGAGTTTGTCTCGTATGTGAAGTGAAGAGTGAACAAGGGTTTATTTCAGCTCGTTATATGTAAAATGGACTGGGTACTAATTATCTATATGCAATTATCTCAAAGATACACGAATTTGTCCAATCTATTTGGTTTCTGCAAATTGATGCTGAATAAAAGTTCTACAGCGACAGGCAATTATTTTCACAATTGCATTTGAATATTGTCATGTATCAGGAAATCACACAGTCAAAAACAGTAGTGTAATATGTTGCCTCAAAACTCTAAACACAATATTCTTTTTTCATCCGCTTCCCTTCCCACTTGTAAATATTCAAATGCTTTCCTTTTTTTAAAGTTGAAGTTGGCATCACTATTGGATACGGAAAAAATCAGAGAATCTAGCTAAAGGAACATGGTATTGAATGTCTCTGCTAGTTTTTTAGTGTTATGAAAATTAAGAAATATTATTACTTTTTTATTTGTTTTTGTTTTATTCATATATTATTATTGTTATTATCATTATTATTATTATTATTATTATTATTATTATTATTTTTATTTTTATTATTACGGTACTAATATTTTTATTATCATAATTATCATTATTATCACTATTACTACTACTATTTATATTTTTTCCTATATTTATTTCTTTTCGTAGTATGAAACCATATCGACAAGGTTAATTAAGGTGGAAGAACAGGTCAGCAGTTATTGACCACCTACATAAGATTTATTGTCTAGTGGTGGTTACGGATAAAAAAAAATTCTATGGTTCACGTCAGTTTAGATTTATGGTTTCGTTGTGTTATCGCGTCTCTATTTCACATTTATTATTGTACGTTCGACTGGGACTTTGGTGTTTTGGGCTGTAATCGCATCGGTGTTCATGTGAAGCTTTCTCGTTTTAATCTTATCAGTACCAAAAAATATTCTTAGTATTACCATTTTTAAGTCAAAAGCTCCTAGGCATTTTTTATTTTTTTTATCGTAATGTTAGTAACGTAAATATTTCAGTCAGTCGTTCGTTATGGCTACAAGCTATTACTACTACTACTACTATCACTACTACTATCACTACTTCTACTACTACTTTTACTACTACTACTACTACTACTACTACTACTACTACTACTACTACTACTACTACTACTACTACTACAGGCTGGGCAACTTCCATCCAAAGTGAACTAAATCCTTATGTCCTAATTGGCTTAACGTGGCGATTATTAGCCTCCTATATTGGATACTTTCAACTAAGCCAGGTTAAATCCCCAGGTGCTGATTGGCTGGGGGTGAGGGATACTGGGGCGGAAAATATCCCTTACATTGCTGTTCCAGCCTTATTACGAACATGTGGCGTCTGACGGTGATAAATCTTGCTTAGCTCTGCCAACCACCGAACTGTAATATGTGTATCATGTTAAGCTAAAATTTCCTCCTGGCTTTTGTATGTCCATGTTACCATTTATTTTATCTTGGTGATGTTTACTGTTTCTTATGATAATTTCTGCTTCGTCGCTGCCAACTTCAGAACAGTATACGTATATCATGTCAAACAATTAATCCTACTTTCGTTTGTTTTTCCATGTTATCATTGAATTTTATCTTGGCGATGTTGTAGCGGATTTTCAGTGAGCGTTTTCTTTCTAATGATTTCACGAAGATTTTTTTTATAAGTTCATATAACCAAAGTCTCACAGGACACTATGAAAAGAGTCTTTATTATTGCCATGCCCCTGAGATAAACGTAAGCACTCTGTGATCGTGTATGATAAATGGAGACTTATGATTCCTACTGACTATACCACGAAACAAGCTCCTTCCATATAGGTGGTGTTTCGTGGCAATATTTAAAGGACTTATTTACCTCCAATTTTCTGACTACATCACAGGGTCCCTTAAGGTATGTTCCTCCAGTTTAGGCTACTGTTTCTTATTTCGTGACTTCCCAAAAATGCTTAAGAGGGTGTGGGAATAAGTGGGGTTTAGGGGAGTGCGGGGGGTTTTGGGGGGTGCGGGAGTAGGGGGACTGGCTTGGGGGGGGGGGTTAGGGGTGTGTGGGAATAGGGGACAGGCTTTCTACCCCCCCATGCCTTTCCCCCTATTCTCGCACCCCCCTCCCCTCCCCCCAAGCCTGTCCCCTACTCCCGCACCCCCTTAATTCTCCTCCATTCTTAACCTTGATAACCAGAAAAAAAAGGTATAGCAGGATAAATAACAATTGATGAGAAGGAAGAGAAAAGAACCCACAATGCAAAATACGAACTAGCAGAATATATCAATAAATAAACAACAACAACGTATATTGGAAGCCAGGAACGTAGAGGGGCTTGAGATGAGAACATTAATAGAACCTGGGAGAAAGAACACTGAAATAGAACCTCGAAGAAAAAACACTGAAATAAAACCTGGGAGAAAGAACACTGAAATAGAACCTCGAAGAAAAAACACTGAAATAGAACCTCGTAAAAAGAACACTGAAAAAGAATCTCGTAAAAAGAACACTGAAAAAGAACACTGAAATAACTATGATGACTGTCAGACTCCACCAACACAACACAACAAAGACAAGCCCTGCATCCATCACTCTAGGTCAGTACAGTACCTACCTCACCCCTACACCGTCCATTCATCCATCTTCACCCTCTGTGTCTCATAACAATATACAGTACAGACAGTCTCGCCTCGTCTGACCCTCTCTCCTTACCTCAGTGTCCTCCTCTCGACTTCCCCTGACGACGGTCCTTCTCCTTTACATCTTCCTGTCGCTGTGTGCTTATGTTGTTGTTGTTGTTGTTGTTGTTGTTGTTTTTGTTGTGTTTAAGAGGAGGTACTGAGGGCTCAAACGTCCCCGGCCCTCAACCCTACGTCCCAATTCATTCACTATTTCATGATTTTGTTTTTCTCTTTTTCATGACAATTAGTTTACTTCAGTCTAGCGAGCAAGAATCAGTAGCCTCCAATTCACCAACATTAGATTACCTCTTTAAGGAGACTCTCTTGTTGGCAGATTGGAAGGCAACTGATTCCTCCTTACTATGCAGAAAATAGACGACCTCGTTGGTATTATTAAGGGGTCTGTTTCGTGGCATAGTTTGGAGGAATCAGACACATCGCACCACACCAACGAATGAATCTCCCTTTAAATGTGTAGAAATGCTGTACTGATATTATAATTACAATAACGTAATACTAAGCTCCTTAATCAAGAGAGTAATGTAGTGCTGGTAAATCTGGAGCAACTGATTCCTTCAAACAATTCCAAGCAACACTCCATCATTATTTCTGCTAATATCTTTCTGTTTTATGTCATACTTTGGAGGAATCAAGGCACTCTAATGGACCAGGGAACATTCTTCAACACACGCAATTAAATTTAAAAAAAAACATTACAATTTAAAACCACAATAAACTAATGAACAAAAACACCAATATCCAACTCTCTCCCTTACACACACACACACACACACACACACACACACACACACACACACACACACACACACACACACACGAACACTTGACAATACCACACTGTCAACTGTTGCCCAATATTACAACTATATATTGCCACTATATATCTGCCAAACACGTAAGCTGAATCCTAGAAATAAACCATGAATCACTATTACATCCCCGCTTTGCATCACGCCTCAGTCAGTACAAACAGTGGTGTACAGGAAATTAAAACTGTGCAATGGGTAACATGTACAAAACTTCGTACACACACACACATACACTCACACACACACAGGCTACATTAAAAATACACACACGCACACACGCGTAGACAGTTGCGTAACAGGACACACACACACACGCACATCACACACACACTCACACATAGACGTACACACGCATGAATACGCACGCGAACTATCACAGCCACAAACACACGAATAAAAAACGAATTGCCACAATTTTCGTGTTGCACACAAGCTATATGAACACGCAAATATATATATCTTCTACACACACACACACACACACACACACACACACACACACACACACACACACACACAGAAATAGTTAATGTAGTGAAACTTTAAATCAGGTCACCTACATTCGAATTATATCAATTTGTGTCTGATCAGCGTGAGGGAAGTCTTATTACCCTAATGGAAACAAGCGCATATAAATGAAGCAGTATAGATTGGATGTAAATTAAAAGAGAAAAAAATCCTCTGTGAATGTCATTTGAGTTCGAATTTAGTCCAGTAAAATTACTGAGACTCAGATATAGTTGTCGATAAAAAAAAGTCAACCACAAGGAAACTGGCGTCTGAGGTGTTGCGACAGGTGGGGATCTCCCTCCAAGCAGAGTTGCCACATCTGGTGGTTGTCTGCCAGAATGGGATTTGCGATCTCTCACCTGAATCTCCTTTCTCCCTCGCCCCACTCCTTTCCTCTCTATTTCTATTTTATGTGTCTGCCCCTCTGCATTGTGTGTGTGTTTGTGTGTATTAATCGTTTATGTGTCTGTCCCTCTGCATAGTAAAATGAACATGGTATACACGGTGTGTGTGTGTGTGTGTGTGTTTGTGTGTGTACCTTCCATGGTGGTGGCCAAAGGAGAAAGGAAAATGACGGGAATTATAGAGAACGCAACTGCAATATTAACTACATCATATAGATCTTGAAAGATAAGTTCTTTCGCGGAAGCATTGCGTCTTTTGTTTTCCTGCTTCCTCTCCGTCAAGTTAAGTAAGGGAATCAGTCACTTTGTACAATTAATTACAGAGACAGTCCCGGAGGCAACTCTCAGATTTAACACATTTTTTATGGAGATGTCCCGTATCATATCAGTTTTCATCAGTACTTGTATATACGAATAGCCTACATTATCTAATTTTAGACGCCTGCAATTGCACTCTATACAGTAAATAAATCCGTCCAATATTGCAAGTGTGGCATCGCTACCACCAATTGTTTTTACCGAAAGGTTAAGTATCCCTGTTGGTAAGACCAAGTTACCAGGCGCGATACATAAAACTTAACGACCTAGTTTGAGGGGTACCAAGTGCCCAAAAAAGTATAACCATATAATAATTTACATCCTTTTACATAATAATACAGTCCACTAAATTTTATTCATAATATATTTCTGTTGTGGTGTTTGGTTAATGTTATTCTTCTCGAACCAATGCCGACGTTTTAACTTCCTATAAATTTTCCAAAGAGGTCAGTTTGAGTCTAGTGATATTTGTCAAGGGTAAAGTGAGTTAGATTTCAGTGTGAATGAAACTCAGACCAGCCAATGTCAGGTAAGGTGAGGTGAAGTGAGGTGTTGGTGGAGTCTGTGGTAGTGCTATTGAGAGCAGGGTAAGTAACTTCAGTTGAGGTGAAGCAAGATGAGGTGATATTTTAAGAGCAAGACAGGTAGGTAACTTAATTAAGGTGACGATCATGAAGGCAAAACAGGTGACCCCCTAACACACACACACAGACACACACACACACACACACATAAGTTACTGTAAATAATGTCGCGTTCTCCTATTGCCAGGTATTGACAACGACTGTAGTGGTGGTGTTAGTGTTATGTATTAGTGATGGTGTTAGGCGTTATTGATGGTGTCTATGGTATCATATATAGAAAATAATGTTTGTGGTGTTATGTGATAATGCTGGTGGTTATATGGTTTTATGTATTAGTTTTAATGTTGGTGTGGCTTCTGTTAGTGATGGTGTTTGTGTGTTAAGTGTTGGTGATGGTATAATGCCCTAATGATGGTGATGTGTGTTAGTAGTGATGGTGGCTATGGTGCTTTGTTATGTATGTGTTTATGTGTCATGTGTTGGTGATGGTGGTTATAATGCAGTGTTATTAAGTTGGTGATGTCGCTGTGAAGAAATTGATGATCATGTATAACTAGATGTCATAAGAGGCCACGATGCCTTTGCAAATAACGACTAATGATCACATATTTTGCAAGATCGAGAATAATCGGCTCCAAAGCGTGACAATCCAGAGAGAGAAATAACTGGGACTGGATCTGCACCACTCACTCTTTGTCATTATGAAAATTCCTGTATCGCTTTATTAGACAACATTACTGATGTGTGGGAAGGATTTTAATTCTGCTCTATTCCCAGTACCTTGAGTTTGACTGAAAATGCAACATAGAGCTTGGATATATATCGATGCCAGATGTTCCCAGTGTGTGTGTGTGTGTGTGTGTGTGTGTGTGTGTGTGTGTGTGTGTGTGTGTGTACCATCCAGCCATCAATTGTGTGTGTGTGTGTGTACGTGTACCATCCAACCACTAATTGTGTATGTGTGTGTGTGTGTGTACCATCCAGCCACCGAGTTCAATTAGCCTCACCCTCACGTCTCTTGGGTGCCAGAGTAAGTTTTGGCAATGTCCTCCTCAGTTGTATTTGGCTTTCCTACAGGCTGGAGGAGTGTGCAGTGGTAGTGTACTGTTCCTGACACACACACACACACACACACACATATTTGGTGGCTGGATGGTCCAAGTACGCACACACACACACGGACATATTGAGAGTGTTCAGTGGTAGTGTCCTGTTCCTCACACACACACACACACACACACACACACACACACACACACACACACACACATTTGGTGGCTGGATGGTCCAAGTATACACACACACACACACACGGTCATATTGAGAGGTAGAGAACTGCTGGATCAATAATTTATTTCCAGTACCGCTGATATTTTCTGTATATTTCTCCTAAAGACAGCGTTAAAAGGGAATAAATAATTCATATGTGGTGTTAAAAGTTATTTCCCAGAGTGTCTGAGCGAGAAAAATTTCGGATGCATGTCAATTTTGATTTTGAGAAGGGTGGTTCAAGACGTGGAACAATAACATTAACTCGCAAGAGACTCCTTTTCCAATTTAAGTCATGATTTAGTTCGGTGGAGGAGGGTGGCCGCCCGAAGTGATAAGAGGTTAGGCATTAAATTTATTGCCTCGTGAATCTGATGTGTGACCGGTGGAGCAGCTCACGTGTCCCAGCCAATGTTTACCCCCTTGCTATCATTACAGGTTGGTTCCATGTCAGTGAGAAGAGATGGTGGCGAATCTGATGGTCCATGTATTGTTCAACGCTGTATCTTAAGGGAGGAGTTTCTCTCTCTCTCTCTGGAGTCTCTCTCTCTCTCTCTCTCTCTCTCTCTCTCTCTCTCTCTCTCTCTCTCTCTCTCTCTCTCTCTCTCTCTCTCCTTTCTTTTTTTCTTTTTTTTTGCAAATTGGAAGGCTACTGATTCCTCCTAACTCTACCAGAAAACAGACGCCACGAATGGTACTAATACGGGATCTGTTTTTTTTTTCGTGTGTGTGTGTGTGATATAGTTTGAAGGAATCAGAGACCTTCCAATTGACCAGCAAAAGAACCTCCCTTTGAGTTCCATACCACACAAAATTGAAACAAATATATATATATCTGCCTTTATTTTTGTATATACCGGGTTATATTACTTTACATCATATACAGACCAAGCAAACATATCGTGTATAAGATTACTATGAAGTACTGATGAATCCTGTAATATCGGTAATTTAGATCTTGACTTTGGTTTGATGATTATTCCTTTTCAAACAGTCCACATTCTTAAGGAAATATTATCATGAAAAGTAAACCAAGATAATACTGAGGGAAGAAAGGTGATGGATGGTACAGGCGAGAATGCAGAGGTAGGAAGGAATGTTAGAGGGAAAACAAGTGAGAGGGAGGGCAGAGTGGTGGAGGTGGCAGAGGCTAGAGAGACCCCATGCTGCTGCCTTCATTATTAAACCACAGTTACATGGGACGTGGGAGATGAGAGCTGGGCGTAGGAAGTAAGGGGTGGTGGAGGTTGGCTGGGAGAACCATTACAGGAGGTCAAGAGAGTTTGGAAGGGCACGAAGGGGGATATCTGGAGAGTTGTAAGTGTACGTGGGGAGTCAGGAGAGTTTGGAAGGGTACGTGGTGAGTCAGAGGAGAGTTGGAAGGGCACGGAAGGGGTAAATCTGGAGAGTTGTAAGTGTACGTGGGGAGTCAGGAGAGTTAGAAGGGGACGGATGGGGGGTCAGCAGAGTTGGAAGGAAAAAAGGAGGAGGTCAGAAGAGTTGGAAGTGACTGGGGGGAGTCAGTAGAGTTGAAAGGGCACGGGGAGATGGGGTAAGGAGAGTTGAAAGGGGACAGGGGGTGATGGTGGTGGTGGAGAGTTTGCAAGGGGACAGGAAGAGGGGCAGGGAATAAAAGAAGAGAATAATAATAATAAAAAAAAGAGAGAGAGAGAGAATATAGCCCATAAGAACAATAGCAGTAAGTAAGAACATTTTTACCCATCCGGTCATTAGGCCATAAGCGGATCAGGCCTTATAGTTGCCAGACAGACACAGGAACAAAAAACGAACAATTATCGCCCCAAAGAGGTACACAATTACTGAAAATGTATCAACCAAATCAGCTTTTAGAAGTATTTTTTTGCCATTGGAATATGAATTTTATTATGAGTTGATTGCTACATGTTGTTGCTGTTTGTTGTTGTAGTTGTTGTTTGTTGTTGTTGTTGCTGTTGTTGATATTGTTGTTATTGATATTGTTGTTGTTTGTTGTTGTTGTTATTTGTTGTTGTTTGTTGTTGTTGTTGTTATTTGTTGTTGTTGTTGTTGTTGTTGTTTTTGTTGTTGTTGTTGTAGAGTTTGCATGCAAGGGGAGAGTTTCAGTACAGTACACCCACCATATCGTTAACACAAGCAATACCGTATTTTTTCGTACAGTTTATAATTATGGAAAAAGGTGTATTATTATTTTTTTTTTCGTGTCTCGGAGCGTTACATCTCTACCTCCCTCCAATTCCTACCCTTCCCTCCTCCTCATTTTCAAGAGAGAGAGAGAGAGAGAGAGAGAGAGAGAGAGAGAGAGAGAGAGAGAGAGAGAGAGAGAGAGAGAGAGAGAGAAAAAGTAAGTTAAGTAAGGTAAGTAAGATAATTTAGAATGAGGGGCACGGAGCAAGCACCTCGAAATTCTAAGTTACTGTATATTCTAGGCACCGAACAGCCTACTTTGTATACCTTCATGACAGCCCTCCTACCCTAACCCTTTACAACCTAACTGAGACATAGAGGGCACATCCCATCCCTACAGACAACCAAGCACCATTCAGGTACCATTGTCTGAACCCACGTGGCTGCAATCTACTTAATTCCTGCTCCAAGGCTTATCATTAAATTAGAACTGTATAACGTTACCACCCGCGATGGTACAGACGCAATTTCATACATTAATATTTGTCCTTTCAGTATACTCATCATCAATATTATTATTATTATTATTATTATTATTATTATTATTATTACGAGAAAAACGATGCTGCGGAAGCGTTATTTGTGTTGACATTATGTCAAGATAAAGACAAATTTTAGCCTACAAACAAAAGTAATAATAATTAGATTAATAATGTCAGGGCACTGACAATATAATGATTTCCCTCCACTTCTTTGGTAAATAATAATGTCTGGAGCTATTCAAGGAAAATCTACAAAGATTGTAGAGAGCTGTACTGTCTCTCTCTAAACCACTAATTCTAGGACATTATAGCATATCGCGTGGAGTATGGCAACACTACATGTAAATAATGTTGGAAAAGAAGTTATCGTACCCTTAGTAGTTTTGCTCACACAGGACATCTGTCTCAAAAATTTTGAAACACGCTGCTATGAATGTGACAAGATGGTATAAAATAATTAATATATATATATATATATATATATATATATATATATATATATATATATATATATATATATATATATATATATATATATATATATATATATATATATATATATATATATATATATATATATTAAACATATATGAAGGATATAATTATAACCATAGTTCCTTTACTCTACACAAGCTTTTCCTTTACGGGAATGGTATCTATGTAAGTCTGGAAGAACTGATGTCTCCAGTCTATTCCAAGCAGTGCTCGTAAAACACAATATTTGAAGGCTACTGATTCTCCAGGACTTCGCCACGAAACAAACCCCTTCACCATGCAAGGCGTTCCGTGGCAGTGTATGGAGGATTGAGTAGCCTTTGGAGCAATATTCCGACTTCATCACAGGGTCTCTAAATAAAGCACTGAGAAGAGGGATATTCAACTCGGATTAATTAAATGGAGATTCTCTTGTAGGTGAATTGGAAGGTCTCTACTTCCTCCAAACTATACCAGGAAACAGACGTCCTCAGTGGAAATAATACGGGATATGTTTCCTGTCATAATCTGGAGGAATCAGAGACCTTCCAATTCACCAACAAGAGAATCTTCCCTTAATCCTGTAAGTACTTGGCCAGCTGCTTCTGTAATCCGGGAAGGGGAAGACGGTTAAAGGGAGTAGTAGTATACTTTTGGTACATTAGAGCGCCTTGATTCCTCCAAAGTATGCCATGAAACAGGACCAGATTAAGGGGAGTAACCTATTATGAAAAATTGGAAGGCTACTGATTCCTCCAAACTATGCCAGGAAACAGAACCCCTCCATATGGAATTATA
>JAWQEG010004932.1:15000-31343 GCA_033782935.1 Petrolisthes cinctipes
TCAAACCCTTTTTAGTAGCGCTCATGGAAATTAATTACTGCGATACTTTGAACTGTGAGTGGACTGAGCAGGTAGGTATTGACGCGGTGGTGGTTTACGCTTAGTATATTGTAGAGTAGAGAGGGGTGGACAAAATATAATTAAAGGGAGAGTATATTTTTTGCTACATTAGAGAGCCTTGATTTCTCCAAAGTATTGCCAAGAAACGAACGAGACAGGGTTAGTAAAATAAAGATTGGTGTCGTGTTGCTTGAAATACTTTGAAGGAATTAGTTGGTCCAGATTTACCAACACTGTACTGTATATCCCCTTCAAGGAGTGTTGGTGAACGAAATTTCCCGTCTGTCTGTCTACTATTATAGGACTTAATGGGCGGGGGTATTATAATATTGGTACAGCCACAATCAAATAACCACCGACACTTTCCTTCCATCGTGCAAATAAATCAGTATCATATCATATATAATCTTACAATATTTATTTTACACCAACTCAACTCCCTCAACTATTATTATGAGGTGCTGCAAAATCATACACGTGTTGTTCTTTATTACCAAGATATTTACCACGATGAAAGGAAAGAGTCGGTGTATATTTTTTATTGTGGCTGTACATCTATAGAGTAATTGATTCCTCCAAACTATTCCAAGTCAAACAACGAACATGTCACCATCGTGTTTGTTTATCTGGTTCTGTTTGTTTCCTGGCATGCTTTGGAGGAATGAAGGTGCTCCAGTGTAGAAGAAGTGTAATACCCAGTTAATTAATGGTCATCCTAACTAATAAATCTCGTGTAGTAGTTGTTGGATGAGTGATGTATAATTTTTGTGACTATTTACTGAAGGGAATACGGTACATAGATAGGCCTGTGTTATGAGTCACGGTCAATACAGAAATCCATTTACATATCATTAAAATAACACATGTAAGCTCATTCATACGTGAGAGTCCTTATAGTTATATATTATTTTATGAGGAAAAAAATGAAAGGAAGAAAAAAATATGTTCAATGTTCATAATAACCTTCATTCATCTAATTATAATGATGCTACCAGGATGAAAGCTTACTAATATGTGGTGGGGAAGGGAATTTTACATTTTATCAAAGGAAAAGTTTTGCAATATGATATGGAAAAAAAGTATGGTCATGAGCGCTCCCTAAATACTCTAGTTTTTCAGTGCATAAAGTTAAGGTGATAATATATTGTTGGTAAATATGGAACAACTGATTACTCCAAACTATTCGAAGCAACAGGCCACCATTATTTTTGTTCATCTAGTCCTGTTTCCTGACGACATACTTTGGAGGAATCAAGGCACTCCAATGTACCAAAAGTATAGTATCTCCTTAATTATATAATGTCAGGTGTAACAAGTGATTTACGTAATTAAAACTCGCACCCATAGGCATTCATTTAAGTTATAAAGGTGATGACAGTCTACTTTAATACTCTAATGACCGTAGACAACACACCAAAACACACCATCTATAATATATATAGGTAGTCTGTCTCCCGGTAAATTATGGAAAAACTTATCGTCTTCATTTCAGCGACAATCTCTACGCTCCCCTTACAAGGAATATCATTAACTAACTAGGCTAATCTTGAGCTTCATAACTCTGATGTCGCAGCACTCGGAGAAAAAGATACTGCCCTGAAAGACGAGATTCTCTTGTTGGTGAATTGGAAGGTCTGTGATTCCTCCAAACTACACCACGAAACAGACGAGGGGATAGAATACTTTTGATAGACTGGAGCTCGTTGATTCCTCCAAAGTATGCCAGGAAACAGACCCACATCATCATCATATCATCATATTCGGTTTAACGTCCGTCTTACATGCTGGCATGCGTTGGACGGTTTTTAGAAATAGCCTTCCAAGCTAACCTATCTCTGGCCAGCTCTTTACTAACTCCTCTATCTCTCAAATCTAACCGTATCACTTCCCCCCATGTTTTCTTTGGCCTTCCTCTACCTACTGAACCTGCTACATCAATTGCTCTACATCTACTAACCCAAGCATTCTCGTCCATTCTCTCAATGTGACCAAACCACTGCAGTCTCCTATTCTGAACACATCTCCCAATACTGTCCAGATTTAATCTTCCTCTGAGTTCTTCTGATCTAAGTCTGTTTTTAAGGCTTACATTACACATCCATCGTATCATGAAGAAAAATAATGGTATCCTGTTGCCTGAAATAGTTTGGAGGAATCATTTGATCCAGATTTACCACCCAAAACAATGTGCTATTTACCCCCTTAATGAGTGATCTGTTTCGTGGCATAGGTTGGAGGATTCAGTAGCCCAACAGTTTACCATCAAGAAAAGAATATCCCGTTAATTTCCCGAGAAAGATGAACTATGTAATAAATTACTCTGTTCGATTTTATTTTTTCAGAACCCCATATCAAAATTCGCCCATTTCCACTTTTATTAATTTCGTCTCTGTTTTCCGTGAAGAATATTACAGAGGGTGAGTTTATTGCCGTCGTATCAGAGGCGACTAAGCTGTATAAATCTCCTCACATTTAGATATGAATGAAGACAGAAGCATTTGATTCTAATTAACACTAAAACATAGAAGAAATCGCATTACTATAGAAATATTTGGTAGAACATTAAGTGAAAACATTTACTAGCTCAACAAAATTCGGTAGAACATTCAATGAAAACATTTATTTACATTTGTATTTATTAACTACATGAAAATAATTAATTAAGGCAGTTTACCATGAAGGACTTAAGGAGGAGGTATGTACAATGTTGGTAAATCTGGAGTAACTGATTCCCCAAAGCAACTCCAGGCAACAGGCCACAATTATATGTATTAATCTGGTTCTGTTTGATGGCATACTTTGGAGGAATCAAGGCACTTTAATGTACTATAAGTAGACTATCCCCTTGAGTAGAAGATGGATGTATCAGCGTCTATCATGTCCCTGCGGTGTAACAGTGAAGTGAAGTGAAGTGAAGTGAAGTGAAGTGAAGTGAAGTGAATTGGTGTGAAGTGAAGTGAAGTGAAGTGAATTGGTGTGAGGTGAAGTGAAGTGAATTGGTGTGAAGTGAAGTGAAGTGAATTGAATTGGTGTGAAGTGAAGTGAATTGAATTGAAGTGAAGTGAAATGGTGTCAGGGATGAGACGGTGGAACTCCTGAAATGAAGCACCATATCCACACCCTCGGATTCTGACTCTCTCATATGTAAATCTTCCTGGCTGGCTGCTCTCTCTCGTCTCTCTCTCTCTCTCTCTCTCTCTCTCTCTCTCTCACAACACAGAAACACACACACACTCCCTCTCTCTCTCTATCATACACACACACAATCACATGACTCCCCCCCCCCCCCTCTCTCTCTCTCTCTCTCTCTCTCTCTCTCTCTCTCTCTCTCTCTCTCTCTCTCTCTCTCTCTCTCTCTCTCTCTCTCTCTCTCTCTCTCACACACACACACACACACTCTCTCTCTCTCACAAACACACACACAAATACATACTTCCCCCCCCCCTCTCTCTCTCTCTCTCTCTTCTCTCTCTCTCTCTCTCTCTCTCTCTCTCTCTCTCTCTCTCCTTCAAATATTCTCGTTCCACCCTCCCTCCCCCCTCCCTCCCTCCACCTGCATGGCAAAATACATCACTACAGGAGGTCAGCTGTAAGGAACTCACTTCAATGCAACAATTTTAGGTTTTCGACATTCAAGTGTGGCAAACCTCTTCTAGTTGTAACAGGTGAGATGGTGAGAGAGTGAGTGAGTGACATGATGGGAGAGTAACATGATGGTGAGTAACATGATGGGAGAGTGACATGATGGGAGAGTAACACGATGGGAGAGTAACATAGAGGGAGAGTAACATGATGGGAGAGTAACATGGTGGGAGAGTGACAGGGAGAGTGAGTGACATGATGGGGAGAGTGACATGATGGGAGAGTAGCATGATGGGAGAGTAGCATGATGGGAGAGTAACATGATGGGAGAGTAACATGATGGGAGAGTAACATGATAGGAGAGTAACATGATGGGAGAGTAACATGATGGGAGAGTAACATGATGGGAGGAGTAACATGATGGGAGAGTAACATGATGGGAGAGTAACATGATGGGAGAGTAAAACATGGTGGGAGAGTAACATGATGGGAGAGTAACATGATGGGAGAGTAACATGATGGGAGAGTAACATGATGGGAGAGTAACATGATGGGAGAGTAACATAGAGGAGAGTAACATGGTGGGAGAGTAACATGATGGGAGAGTAACATGGTGGGAGAGTGAGTAACATGATGGGAGAGTAACATGATGGGAGAGTAACATGATGGGAGAGTAACATGGTGGGAGAGTAACATGGTGGGAGAGTGAGTAACATGGTGGGAGAGTAACATAATGGAAGAGTAACACGATGGGAGAGTAACACGATGGGAGAGTAACACGATGGGAGAGTAACATGATGGGAGAGTAACACGATGGGAGAGTAACATAATGGGAGAGTAACATGATGGGAGAGTAACATGATGGGAGAGTAACATGATGGGAGAGTAACATGATGGGAGAGTAACATGATGGGAGAGTAACACGATAGGAGAGTAGCATGGTGGGAGAGTAACATGATGGGAGAGTAACATAATGGAAAAGTAACACGATGGGAGAGTAACATGGTGGGAGAGTAACATGATGGGAGAGTAACATAGAGGGAGAGTAACAGGGCAAGTTATTGAGGAAAGGGGAGCGATGGAGAAGGATGGGAAGAGAAGGTAAGGTATTGAGGAAAGAGGAGTGATGGAGAGGGATGGGAAGAGAAGGCAAGGACAGAGAGGTGTTAGAAATGGACGAGAGTTATAGTCAGATGAACAGGAAGAGGGATTAGAAATGTTGTACCCTTGACCATCAGGTGTCAATGAATTAGTTAGAGTGCTATTGGACTTATTTTAGTTGGCACAGATTATACCTATCACCTAGAAAACTATTTAATTAAGGGGATACATACTCTCTCAATAGATTGTAGGGTTATACTGATTCCTCCAGACTACATAATATCATACAACGAAACAGATCCCTCATTAAAGTAACATTCAGGCCGTCTGTTTCCTAGCATAGTTTGGAGGAATCAGTATCTCTCCGAATTTCCCCCAGCAGGTAAATATTTCCCTTAAAGACAGACATTCACAAACTGTATAAATTGAAGATTAAAAGTTCGGTGACAATTCCGTTTTTTGAGAGTTGGGGCCTTGGGCTGAATGTATTTCCTAGTCAGAAGGATAAAAAAATTCCTCCAGGTGAGTATCCCTAACTGAAGACAGGAAGCTGTGAGAACCTTTACGTGTCCCTGTGTGTGTGTGTGTGTGTGTGTGTGTGTGTGTGTGTGTGTGTTCCTGTGTGTGTGTGTCCCTGTGTGTGTGTGTGTGTGTTGGTTCCATCAGGTAGGCAATACGGGTTCCCTCCAGTGGGCCATCCACGACACCCACCCTCCATCACTGCGTCCCTCCCTCCCTCTCTCACCATTTGTCCCTCCCTCACCATTTGTCCCTCTCCTCCCTTCCTCAACTCTCTCACCATTTGTCTCTCTCTCCCTCACTCTCTCACCAATTGTCCCTCCCTCCCTACCTCACTCTCTCACCATTTGGTCCCTCCCTCCCTCCCTCACTCTCTCACCATTTGTCTCTTCCCTCCCTCACTTTCTCACCATTTGTCTCTCCCTCCCTCCCCCACTCACCATTTGTCCCACCCTCCCCTCACACTCACACTATTAATTTTGTCCCCTCCCTCCCTTATTCTCTCACCATTTGTTCCTCCTTCCCTATTCCTGCTTTGTCTTCTCCACTGTCTGTTCTGTCTGATCCCTTGCCTTGCATTTCCTTCTCTTTTCTTTCGGTTTTGCTTATTTCAGTGTCTGCTACCTGTGAGTGAGTCTGCTGTGTTATTACAATTTATAAGCTGTTAATTTCTCATCCCTTCCCATCCCTCCCCTCCTGTATCGTTTAATTCCTTTTCCTTCTCCTTCCCTTCCCTTTCCTTCCTACCACTTCTACTTCATTTCATTCCCTTCCCTTCCCTTTCCTTCTCATCCCTTCCATTACATATCATTCCCTGCCATTCCCTTCCCTTCTCTTTCCTTCCCTGTTACTGTCGGGTTCATCGTTTCCTCCCTTCACTTCCCTTCCCTGCTGCTTCCTTCCCTCCCTGCTTTGGCTGAATCATTGCTTGGTACTCTGCTACCTTACTATCTCTTCCCTTTCGCTCGCTTTCTCTTACATCTGTTTCAGTATATGCTCTGCCTGCTTCATTATTCCTTCCTTCCCTCACTGTTTAACAATCGTTTCTATCTATCTCCCTTACATTACTACGAAATTGTGACTCATCTCATTACTGTCCTTCCTTTCAATAATATTTTTCTTCCATTCCCATCCCGTCCTTTTCCTTCTCTTCCTTTCCCTTTCTTTCCACTCCCATTCCCTCTCTTCCCTTCTCATACCTTACTATTCATTTCTATTCCTTGCCTTCCCTTCCCTTCCCTTCCCTTTCCCTCACCCCTTGCCTAATCACCGCTTCAACCCCACATCTGTCACCACATAATATCATACTCTGTTCACTTATAACACCGCACGACTTCTCACCATTTCTTTCATAACAATAAGCCAGATAATTTTACTGAACATGAATGTCTTGTTCAGGGAATCATTGAGTCTTTTGCAGTCTCATTACTGATATTAAAATGTTGAAGGGATGTTTATAGCTACAGAACCTTATAATCAGGTCTGTGAAATGTGAGGGTGAACTAGAGGTGAACTTAGTGGTATTAATTAAGGGAGTAATACACTTTTTGGTACATTTTAGTGCCCTGATTCCCCAAAGTAAATGCTAGGAAACAGAACTAGGTGAACGAAACGAAACAAAAATAATGGTGGCCTGTTGCTTGGAATAGTTTGGGGGAATCATTTGCTCCATAGTTACCAAGGCTGTGGTATCTCTCTTAAGGGGGTAATTCGCTTTTGTTACATTGGAGCTCCTCGATTCCTCCAAAGTATGCCAGGAAACAGGACCAGAAGAGTAAAAATAATGGTGTTCTGTTGCTTGGAATGGTTTGGAGGATTCAGTTGCTCCAGAAGTACCAACACGAAACTTCAGACTTATGTTGTAGTATCAGGGTTGGTGTCTTATCTTGTATGATGGTGGTGCTCCTGTGACAATGGGTCGTATTCAAGAACACTATTATGTGGGCATACGATGGCGTTGTAGCGGTATGATGGCTCCATATACAAACAACAGAGCCATGGTATCGGTGCCACACTATCGTATGCCCCACAATATAATGTTCTTGCATACGGCCCATTAATGTTTGGCGTTAGTCATTAGAGCGCCTTGATTCCTCCAAAGTATGCTAGGAAACAGGATCAAATTAGCAAAAAAATTATGGTGACCTGTTGCCTGGGGGAATAGTTTGGGGGACTCAGTTGCTCCAGATTCTCCAACATTTCCAACAGGTGTACTAACCCCTTAAATTAAGTGCCATACTGTAAAAGTTAAAACAACGTCTGTCTTTAATTCTTCCTTCCCAAGACACGAAAAAAGTTATCCGTCGACAATTTGAGAAAAAAATTATTATGTGCAACTGATCACCCAAAATGTTGTGAATTATTTAACAAGGTATTAGGAGAATCAGTACAGACTTCCAGCAAACATCCTTCGTAAAGATTAAGGGGAGAGAGATTCTTTTGCTGGTAAATTGAAAGGTTACTGATTCCTCCTACATATGCCAGGAAACAGATGCCCTCAATGGTAGTACAAATAGGGGATCTGTTTGGTGGTATAGTTTGGAGGAATCATAGACCTTCCAATTCACCAACAAAAGACTCTCCCTTTAATTTAATGTACAGTCTCTTTGTAATTATACAGTATAGGTCAGCAGTCAGTTCGTCTCTTCATGTAATTTAGCGAGTCCATCTCTACAGGCTCAGGAACCAACCCAACACCACATAATTATCACAGCAGGTCGTGGGAGGTACGGTTATATATAATGTGCAGCTGTGTCCTCTGTTCCCAATTCCAGAGTGCGTGTATCAAAGCCAAGCATGCAGTGTAAGAGAGAGAGAGAGAGAGAGAGAGAGAGAGAGAGAGAGAGAGAGAGAGAGAGAGAGAGAGAGAGAGAGAGAGAGGAGAGAGAGAGAGAGTGTGTGTGTGTGTGTGTGTGTGTGTGTGTGTGTGTGGTGTGTGTGTGTGTGTGTGTGTGTGTGTGTGTGTGTGTATGTTGTTTGTGACTGACTGTACATCATATTATTATACTCGCCACTATATAGGACAGCTGGCCATAAAACTCACCCTACTCATATTATATTTTCTGCTTCATTGTAGTTGGGTTTCTCCTCATTATTAATATCCTATTTTTTCACCTATCACTCTTTCCTTCCCTCCTTCCTTCTCTTCCTCCCTGCTGTAGTCTCTCTCTCTCTCTCTCTCTCTCTCTCTCTCTCTCTCTCTCTCTCTCTCTCTCTCTCTCTCTCTCTCTCTCTCTCTCTCTCTCTCTCTCTCTCTCTCTCTATGATTATGTTACAGCTGTGGTCCTTCCCACCATACACCTTCGTTGATATTCATTGCCACATACAAAAGAAACATATAATGAATATATTTAATTCCAATTTGTTCCGCCCCTCAATCGTGCTACACCTCGTCTTGTGGTATCCTATGTATGTTCTTAATGGGAGAGTATACTTTTTATAGATTGGAGCACCTTGAATCCCCCAAAGTATGCCAGGAAACAGACCCACATGAAGAAAAATAATGGTATCCTGTTGCCTGGAATAGTTTGGAGGAATCATTATCTCCAAAAATGTCAGAACTATACCCTCCCCTTAATGGAGTGGAAAGCTTATTTACGCATTATTTGTGGAGATAGTATACTTTTGGTACATTGGAGTGCCATGATTCCTCCAAAATTATGCCAGGAAATGGGAGCAGTTGAGCAAAAATAATGGTATCCTGTTGCTTGGAATAGTTTGGAGGAATCAGTTGCCCCAGATTTACCAACACTGTACTCTCCCCTTAATTAAAATCGAGTGAGACCAAGAAAGAGGAAGGCAGGGATCAAGGAAATTACTGTATCTATAACTCAAACAGATATACTGGTTAAATTACAGAAAACGCATCTAATACCATAGTAAGTTAACCTAATAGTAACAACACTGAGAAGATATAATTATTGAATATATAACTGTCTGGGTGGTCCAATTTAGGTCTTTTATATTTAGAAGCAAATTTACTTTTACTTGAACCGTCCATCTATATGTGAACCCGAATCTCATTTGTTGAGAAGATGACATTACTTTTGGTATGTACGGTACTACATAGATACATTAGAGTACCTTAGAATACATTAGATATATTAAAGTACATTAGATACATTAGAGTACATTAGATACATTAGAGTACATTAGAGTACATTAGATACATTAGAGTACATTAGATACATTAGAGTACCTTGATTCCTTCAAAGTATGCTGCCAGGAAACAACACCAGCAGAGTAACAGTAGCAACAGAGTAACACCAGAGTGGCCTGTTGCTTGGAATAGTTTGATGGAATTAGTCACTTCAGATTTAGGAGCAACACTGTACTACACCCTTCATTGAAAAGTTACGGACACTCGTACAGAGAGAGAGAGAGAGAGAGAGAGAGAGAGAGAGAGAGAGAGAGAGAGTAACAGCACAGATGAAACTGGAGTATTTATATATCCAAGCAACAAAAGGCTGTGGTGGCGGACAACAATTTATGAGGCATCTTTTAGGGTAGGTTGTGAGGGGAAATGATTTTGTTGGTGAAATGGAAGGTCTCTGATACCTCCAAACTATAACCCCTGAAACAGATCCTCTATTAGTACCAATGAGGGCGTCTGTTTTCTGTCACAGTTAGGAGGAATCAGTAGCCTTCCAATTTGCCAAAACTAGTATCTACCCTTAAACACATTATAAAATTAACCGTAAAAATCTTTAATACTTTAGGCAATATTTTTCCATATTTTACGAAGCATACTTGTCACTATTAACCGGAATTATACTAGGTAAGTATGGTATATTGAATTGGTATTATTGGGTATGCTTTATTGTGAGTGTGTGTGTGTGTGTGTGTGTGTGTGTGTGTGTGTGTGTGTGTGTGTGCTTTATTTTTCAGGTCACTTTTTCCCTTTAGCTAGTGACAGATGCGAGCTCCGAGGGATTAGATCTGAAAATATGTTGCTGAGGAAGGGATGGGTGGTGGGATCTACAGCTCTTGTGGCAGATTCAGAATAGGTGATTGGAAAACAAATTTTGTTGGTGGGGTGGGGGCTACACACACACACACACACACACAAATTACAGACAGTTATATTGCCCAGTTTAACAAGACTAGCAGAAGGTGGCACTCCATTATTGATATTCATAAAAACATCAATTTCATAATTCTCTGTATAATTTTTATGTAGATTCAAATTTATGAATACCGAAACTTTGCGAAACTTTGCATTTTATATAAAGAAAAAACACCGAGTTGTAAAATGGTAATGAAAGCAAAAGGGCACGATAACATTCATGTATAAAAATGCACTGGTGTAGTTATATAATTATGGTTATAAAATAATACATGAACATTACTAATACTATAATAAGTACAAAAATATGATATTCCAACCATACTAATGAGCGACCCACCCAATACTGCCCCTGGCTCTCTCTCTCTCTCTCTGGCCGATATATAACAAAGAATGACAATGTGTTCTGTGTATTTTGTACATTGCATTATTTTAGAACATCATTTTGGACACAGTTATTTGAGACGCAGCATATTTTTTTTTCAGCTGGGTAAATCTTTTATGCTTCCTCTGTTGTGAGCGTTTTTTTATTTATTAAACTTTTGTCAAGAGTTAGCCTGGATGTCTACAGAATATTAAAATTGTATATATATATATTCTGAGTTATTTAAGGCCTATTTTATTTACTTCTGACCTCCTCCAAACTGAGCCAGCTACACAGAGGTAATGAAAAGTAAAATTATATTGGAAGGTGAAGTGTGTGTCTTATATACGTATAGTACAACTCATAAGAATTGGACTGAGTTAACCTGGTAATTCAAATTGGAAAGAAGCGTGTGAAATCATTCTGTCAGCAGAGATCAAGAAAACTCCAGCATCTTTCCACTGCTATTTAATATTCTACGAACAACATAACAGACGTGAATATATTAGAAGAATGTAATCTTTTCAGAGCAAACTATGTGTTCACTTTGACCCCCACTTTCTGAAATTTAGTGCAGATAAATCTAGCTCGCTTGGCCTGCACACCAGACAGACATACAAACACTACAAATTACAATAACTCTGCATCTCCCTGGCAATGTGGTGGGCAGGGTAATATATGAGTCAGCTGTTAGTGAGCAAACAATAGCATGGTTGTGGATGGCTATAGTGAAGATATTGACTACTGGTTATAGGGGTATGTCATATAGAAGTGGTAAAAGATGTTAATAATAAAAATAAAAATAATAATAATAATAATAATAATAATAATAATGCTAATAATAATAATAATATAAACAATAATAATAATAATAATAATAATAATAATAATAATAATAGTAATAATAATAGTAATAATAATAATAATAATAATAATAATAATAATGCTAATAATAATAATAATAACAATAATAATAATAATAATAATAATAAAAATGAAAATAAAAATAATAATAATAATAATAATAATAATCCCTTGGCTGTGAGTGTGAGTACTGGAGTAGCTACGTAGGTCAAACAGGGCACGAGCCTCCCCATCACTATCCAGTAATATATTATTTCACATTACTGTTCTGAAATATAATACTCCAACACAAAATGAATAGCAACACACTTCCAACCAACCAACGATGGATGACTTTAGCTGGCTGGTGTTTGTTACTTTGGGATCACATATCAGTGACCTAAATTGTGTGTTATTGTATGTGGAGCAGAAATTGTGTTGAATATTTACATCTTTCCTTTATCAGTTAAGGGATTGTAACTTTCTCAGGAGGTATTCACAGATTATATTGTTTCTACATTAGGCCATGAGGTGAAGTCAGGTTATATCTTTTTCTTATCAATTAATGGGTTGTAACTTTCTCAGGAGGTATTCACAGACTATATTGTTTCTACATTAGGCCGTGTGGTGAAGTGAGGGTCCCTATCCAAACGAAAGCCAACAATAATAATGATACTGTCATTATATTACTAGACAAAACATACACGAACACAGAACTGAGAACACCTATACCTAATCAGCAAAGAATCACATCAACGTGTAGCAAAGTTTAAGGGGGTGCAGGAGTAGGGGACAGGCTTGGGGGGAAACTGAGGGGGTGCGGGAATAGGGGGACAGGCTTGGGGTGGGTAGAAAGCCTGTCCCCTATTCCCGCACCCCCCTAACCCCCCCCCCCAAGCCTGTCCCCCTACTCCCGCACCCCCAAAACCCCCCGCACCCACCTAACCACCCCAAGCCTGTCCCTTATTCCCGCACCCCCTTAACCACGCCTCACCTTTCATGAATTGCACCAGAGTGTATGGACTACTAGGCTGTGTTTGAGCTATTCGTCTTTTGTAATTGAAATAGGAAGAGACTGTGCGATGTCCGTGGAATGTTTGGACAAAAAAATAACGTGATAAGTCAGTGGACGAGGAGATAACAATTTGGCACCACCGCTTGTTACAGTCAGACACTACTTCTTCTTTTTGTTGTTGTGATGTCCGTGTATGTGGAATGTCACAGTGAAAATTAAATGGTAGTCACGCGTATCATTAATGCTGATTTTTGGCCAACATAAACTGCAGTGCAAATTATCTATCAATAGAGCAAAGTTTAACATCCAATAATTAATGGTTTAGAAGCATGCACCTGCAAAGCGTTGCATTAGTAGCATCAATCGTCACCCCAAAAAAAAATAAAAAAAATATTGCTGTTCACTGGAAATTGGGTGGTGACGCTGAAATGTGTACGAGTAGGGCAGGCAATAATTACCTTAAGGGGGTGCGGGAGTAGGGGACAGACTTGGGGTGGGGGGGGTTTGGGGGGTGCGTGAATAGGGGGACAGGCTTGAGGGGGGTAGAAAGCCTGTCCCCTATTCCTGCACCCCCCTAACCCTCCCCCCCACCCCAAGCCTGTCCCCCTACTCCCGCAGCCACCCAAAAAAAACCCCGCACCCCCCTAAACTCCCCCCCCAAGCCTGTCCCCCTATTCCCCACACCCCTTTAATAAACCTTTGTTGATATTTTGGCCCACATCATTTTATACAATCCTCTCAATAGAACTACGTGTAGCCAAGAACACGCTACTTTACAGGAAATGGAATGCAATAAACGTGTTTGGTAAAAGGTTTGGCCTGTGTCGCAAAGTGAAGCTCCCAGGAAGTGAAAGGTCAGAGCGATGGAGGCAAAAATCATTGACGCTAAGACGGCTGGTATATTTGTGTTGGTGAACTGTTTATGCACATGTATGTTATTACTACCGGACCAAAATCATCGCCGTAATAAAGCGATAAAGACTAATATTAAGGGGGTAATACACTTTTGGTACATTGGAGTGCCTTCATTCCTCCAAAGTATATATGTCAGGAAGCAAAACTAATGAAAAAAATATAATGATATCCTGTTACTTGAAATAGTTTGGAGGAAATCAGTAGCTTAAAAATTTACTGACGACAACATTGTACTATATAACCCCCCCCCCCCCACTTTATTTCGTTAATGTTATGGTAATGGAAAACTAAAGTTACATTGCCATTACCTACACAAGTACTTTTTACATTTATAGGCAGTTTAAGGAGAGATTTCCTTTCTCGTGAATTGGAAGGCTATACTGATTCCTCCTAACTATGCCAGAAAGCAGACGCCCTCAATGGTACTTATACTATTAGCGGATCTGTTTCTCGGCACAGTTTTGAGGAATCAGAGACTCTCAAATTCACCAACAAAAAGAATCAGCTCTGGAATATTTAAAAGAGTTCGATTAGAAGCTTTATTGACTTATGGTGACTGCCTCTAATGTCTTGACTAGCTGGATTAATTAAAATGTCTGTTGCCTGAGTGAACTGAATGGTAAGATGAAACTCACTGTATAGTTGATGTAAAATGAGGTAGCAATTCCGGATGCTGTTTTGTTTTGTAGTGGTCTCCGTTTTTTTTTTTTTTTTTTTTTTTTTTTTTAATTCCTTTCATTGGTCATACTGGTTATCACTTAATTTTGCTTACAATTGACTGTATCTTGTTTTTGTTTTGTTTTTGTTTTTGTTTTTTTAATGGCTAATTGAGCCGAAATAGTTTTTCCCCCCAATAATGCCAAAAAAACACGTATTCCCTGTCATGAGAGATGCCTTAAAGGGGAGATTCTTTTGTTGGTGAATTGGAAGGTCTTGATGCCTCCAAATTATGCCACGAAGCATCCCCTACTAGAACCAATTGATGGCGTCTGTTTTCTGGCACAGTTAGGAGGAATCAGTAGCCTTCCAATATACTAACATGAAAATTTCCCCTTAAAGGTATCAGATATTAAACTTGTAATAAGATTTTACATAACGTACACTAGATTGTCAAAATTAGGGTTTGATTTAGATTCGATAAATTGTATTGGTTTGGTTAGCGTAGAACCCATTGCATATATATCCTTATTAGTAATTACCATGATATATCTCACAATCTAACTTGCATATTCAGGTATAAAACCTTTTAAAGTGGGAGAGTAAACTAATGATTCGTAGTTGTCAAGTGTCCAACTGCATGTGCCCCCCAAAAAAAATATATCGCCTCATTATGCAGTATGCAAATCTTAAATTATCACCTTCTGTGATGCAATAAAATCAATTACGCTTCCGTTTCTTTTTTTTTTCATTGGTGCTCAGTATTCCAACCCTCAGCAAGTCGTTGTATTTCTAATTATTCTACCACACACACACACACACACACCACACACACATACACACACACACACACACACACAGACACACACACACACGCACAAACACACACACACACAAGTACGTACACACAAAGATGCAAATGAGGTGGATAATGCAATCAGAGTGAAATTGCAAATAGTCGAGATAAAGCTCAATAATCTGTGCCCTGGTACTTGAGGCGAAATGGTGTTATACTTTATGGTGTACAGTACAAAGTTGTCTGTTCATATAAAAGATTACAGTAGGTGTGTTTGTGTTTTATGTGGTTGGGTAGTAGTAGTAGTTTTGTTTTATATTTACCTTCTTTTTATTCCTAAGTCTAGATAGAGGATTTGTTCATATTTTTATACTGCTGGATTTGCTTAGATATAGTTGTAGTAGTAGTACTATTAGTATTATTATTATTATTATTAGTAGTAGTAGTAGGAATACTTGGTGTTGTAGTAGTAGTAGTAGTAGTAGTAGTAGTAGTAGTAGTAGTAGTAGTAGTAGTAGTAGTAGTAGTAGTAGTAGTAGTAGTAGTAGTAGTAGTAGTTGTTCTAGTTCTTTAACCTTTTCTGCCTGTCCATAAGAATACATAAAACGTCTTGAATGTCGATCATATAACTTTACGGCTGTTTTTAGCAGGTTTACGTCACACATACAAGGGTGGAAGGGGAGAGGCAGGAACGAGTAAGTGAGAGATCGTCATAAAAGTTGATGTGGAGGCTTCTAATGACTCAGGGATAAAACCATTAAATTTTGGTGAGGTTGCAGCAGTATCTTACAGCTCAACGTAAAGGGGGAAGTAGGAGATATATAATTTAGTAACTGGAAAATCTAATACATTGAAGGGACCTTTTTTTATTTATTATTTTTTGAAATATTATTATTATTTTAATATTATTGTTATTGTTTTTGTTATTGTTATTATTATTATTATTATTATTATTATTATTATTATTGTTGTGTTGTTGTTGTTGTTGTTGTTGTTGTTGTTGTTGTTGTTGTTGTTATTGTTATGTTATTGTTATTATCATTATTATTATTGTTATTGTTATTGTTATTGTTATTATTATTATTTATTTATTAATTCTTTCAAATTGAAGGGTTGCTGAGTTCTCCATGCAAGTTATCCCAAGAATCAAATTAATATGAAAAAAAAAAGAATAATAATGTCAAATAAATAAATATGTATCATAGACAGTGTTGCACTTGGGTCGGTCATTTGTGAGTGTAAATAGAAGTAGAGTGGAGAGGAGAGAGAATTATTGTTATCGGGGGAATTGTAGAGGCGAGGGTGAAACCGCTTGATAAAAGAGAATCATTTGGAATGCAGAATTAACACGTGTGAATGTTGTTGGTTGTGGAGAAGGGAAGCAGGGAACGTTATAAATGATAGGCGTGTTGTGAGGAATGTAGTC
>JAWQEG010004933.1:0-25774 GCA_033782935.1 Petrolisthes cinctipes
GACCCCTCGGGTGTAATGCTGGGGCCGTTGTGGGGGTGGGGGCGGGGGGGATGGATGGGGTGAATGATGGGGGTGATGGAATAGTGGTGGGGGGGTTGTAGAGGAAGCTTGAGATTGTCTGAGTTGGGTTTGGTGGAAAGTGGAGAGTGAGTGGAAGGGTGGAGAAGTTGTTGGTTGTGTGGAGTGAGTTATAGGTGTGGAGTGAGTTGGAGAGGTTGGATGTGGAAGTTGGATGTGTGGTGTGTTAGGTATGGAATGAGTGGAAGGGTGGAGTGGCTGTGTATGTGCAGTGGGTTAGGTGGGGAGTGAGTGGAAGGGTGGAGTGGCTGTGTATGTGTAGTGGGTTAGGTGGAGAGTGAGTGGAAGGATGGAGTGGCTGTGTATGTGTATGTGTAGTGTGTTTGGTGGAGAGTGAGTGGAAGGGTGGAGTGGCTGTGTATGTGTAGTGTGTTTGGTGGAGAGTGAGTGGAAGGATAGAGTGGTTGTGTATGTGCAGTGGGTTAGGTGGGGAGTGAGTGGAAGGATAGAGTGGCTGTGTATGTGTAGTGTGTTTGGTGGAGAGTGAGTGGAAGGATAGAGTGGCTGTGTATGTGTAGTGTGTTAGGTGGAGAGTGATTGGAAGGGTGGAGTGGTTGTGTATGTGTAGTGTGTTTGGTGGAGAGTGAGTGGAGAGGGTGGAGTGGTTGTGTATGTGTAGTGTGTTTGGTGGGAAGTCAGTCTAAGTGTGGAGAAGTTGGATATTTTGTAAGCTATATAGTCTGAGATGAGATGGTTGGTTTGGTTGGGGAGCGAACTTGGACGATGTGGTGGGTTTGTTTTGGAATGGGATGGTTGGGTTGAGTTGGGTTAGTACATGTTGGGTTTGGGTTAGTTCGTATTTGGTTGGGTTGGGTTTTAGTTCGTGTTTGGTTGGGTTTGGTTCGTGTTTGGTTGGGTTAGGTTGGGTTAGTTCGTGCTGGCTTGGGTTGGTTTATGTTGGGTTGAGTTTGGTTTGGTTCGTATTTGGTAGGAATAGTTGAAGTTTTGACCATATAATCTTCTGTGGATATTATCGGACCGTGACTGTTTGTTTCTATCCTCATTATGTTTCTCTCCATCCTCGTAAACCAACCTATTCCATATTATTATCCATATATATATTTTTTCTTTCATCCCTGTCCTCTCACCCCCCCTCCTTTTCTCTCACCTCTCCTTATTTTCTCTTTCTCTCCTCCTTAATCTTTCCCTCCTCCTTTTCTCTTACCCTCCTCCATTTCTCTTTCCCTCCTCCTTTTCTCTTTCCCTCCATTTCTCTTACCCTCCTCCATTCTCTTTCTCTCTCTCCCCCTTTTCTCTTTCCCTCCTCTTCACCTTTCCCCCTCCATTTCTCTTTCCCTCCTCCATTTCTCTTTCCCTCCTCCTTTTCTTTTTCCTCCTCTTTTTCTTTTCCCTCCTCCTTTTCTCTTTCCCTCCTACTCTTATCATCCTTTATTCTCTTTCCTTCATTACTGCCATGGTTCTCTTCCCCTTTATCACCCTTCCTTCTTTTTCTCTTCCTTCCCTCTCTTTCACATTCCTTTTTTTTTATTATTATTATTTTTTTATTCCTTACCCACACTCTCGGATTCCGTTTTCCATCTCCCTCTCTTTTACTTATCTTTCACTAGTCCTCCCCCCCTCCATGTCCCTCCATCCTCCCCCCTACCTCCCTCCCCCCCCTCCATGTCCCCTCCATCCTTCCCCCCTACCTCCCTCCCCCCCCCCCCTTCCATGTCCCTCCATCCCTCTACTCTTTAAAGTCACCTGGATACCCCCACCCCCCTTACCCTTCACACACCCCCATCACACACACCCTTCCCCCATCCCTTCCTCCACTCCCACCTCTTTTCCTCCCCTCCCTCCTCTCCCCTACCCCCCTCTTTTCACCCACTCCCTCCCCCCTCCCTTCCCTCCTTCCCTCCCTTACCATCACACCCTTCCCCCTCTTTTCCTTTCCTCCCTTCCCCTCCCCCCCTCTTTTCCTCCCCTCCCTTCCCCCCTCTTTTCCTCTCTCCTCCCCTCCCCTCCCCCCTTCCCCCCCCTCCTCCCCCTTCCCCCCCTCCCCCCCCCCCCCATCACACCCTTCTAGTTAAAATTCCTCACTCCGGCCCGTATTGATTTCTCGTAATTTCTCGTAGCGTTCGGGTTTATCTCGCTAGTGACGAGACGATTAATTCCTGAGATAAAAAAAGAAAAAGTGGCGAGGGGGAGATACAGAGAGAGAGGAGGGAGGGAGGGGGAGAAAGGGAGAGATAGGGAGGGAGGAAGTAGGGGATTTAGCCTGGAGTGTGAAAGGAAAGTGAAAACGAAGGGATGATAAAGAGGAACATAGGGAGAGTTAGATGGGTAAGGAGAGAGAGAGAGAGAGAGAGAGAGAGAGAGAGAGAGAGAGAGAGAGAGAGAGGGGGGGGAGAGGTAATGAATAAAGGGAGGGTAAGTAGCAGAAAGACCATGAAGGATGTAAACCCCCAAAATAACCCAGTATGTATGGACGGTAATTATTGAGAAGCTAAATTAATTACAACCAGACTAATGAACTGGGATTTGTACACACACACACACACACACATAGAATGATACAGGAAAGTGAGGGTAAGAAGGATAGGAAGTTTGGAAGAAGGGAAGCATTATACAGACGGAGAAATAAAAGCAAGAAATACTACAAATTTATCATTATTAGTATTTAGTCACAACAACATATTTAATTAATATTCTAGTTCACCATCAGACAGGGTAGACGACAAGATGGTGTAGATACCCTAAATTTATTATTATTAGTAATTTAATAACAAAAACATTATTAATAAATATTCTAGTTCACCATCAGACGACAGGGATGACGAAAAGATGGTGTAAATACCCTAAATATATTATTATTTGTATTTAATCACAATAACATTATTAATAAATATTCTAGTTCACTATCAGACAGGGTAGATGCGACGACGAAGATAAAATGTTTCTACTGTTTACTTTGCATTGTGGATGACGAGTGGGTTATAGTTACCATGGAGCACAAACGCTATGCAATATTCCAATACCGCTGTCGCATTGTGGATCACCAGGCGGAACTAACCTAAATGGGAACAGTAAACACATTGAAGCATTGGTGGAGTTGTAGGTCGTGTACACATCGAGACTAGAGTCAATACACGTGTACAGTCGCTCAAAAACTCTATGGGGCCACTTCTCACGTGAAACATAAGATCTTCTGACACCTCTGACGACTGATTGCTTATATATAGAACAACACGAGCTACAGTGTTCGTTTTGGATATTTTCGAGCTCCACCGGCCTCATAGTTTTTTGATCGACTGTACATGCATGCTTACAATAGCCCATGAATCGAGTATTTATATATCATTCATTTACTTTGTCGACTCGGTTGGCATTATTTCTCTTATTTGTTGCGGCGCCTAATGTCAATCAATCGTTCAATCAATTATTTTTAATATGGATACACTTGCTCAGTTTTATAGTAACTCGTAGGTCTTGCAGTTTTAGTGAAGTATACAGTTATTATCCTTTGTATAAATATAACCAAAGTTGAGATTCTTAGATTATAAAATACAGTGTGACGTTAATGAGATCAAGGATTTAGGTATATACGAACAGTTTGATAATTATTTTTCATACTACTCTCATTCACCCGAATAATAACATTTGAGTAAAGAACTTATTGCCCAGAGTCCTACACGAATCGCTCTCCACTTAGGATACTGTTTACATGTCGCAGTCTTTTTCGTTCGTGTTCGATATTCGCTATGGTGTATTTAGTTCAAGGTTTCGAGGAAGAGAGGGTAGTGATTCCATGGAGCTAGAAAGCCAATAAGGATGTACGAGAATAGACGAGGCAAATGTGAGCTATCTATGGCATGCTTTGAAAGAAATGTGTACTGCATGTTTAAGTTGGCCCTCGTATTACAACTGTATACCTAAACACACATCTTATATAGGTCACACCTGTACTGCTTTACTCAATCAATTTGTACAACACATGCATGACAACACATCACACTACTCCAGTCCTTAAACACCTGTAGACTTGTACGCCACAACAACAAGTGCACCCCATTACACTAACACCACACCTGCACAAAACAACACACATTTTGTACCTCACACATTTTTTACACCTCCAAGCATGTCACATCACACCACACTTCTCTCACACGCTTTTCAAAGACCCAACCTTCATTCATCAAAGTGAAAGAAACTAAATCGTGCGATATTTTTTATAGTCTCAGTCGTATGAACAAAAATAATGACAGTACTCTGTAAATTATATGGAAACTCATTAGTGCTGGTACTGAGCTGTTGAACGCTATTGATGAGCAAAGGTTGAGAAATATGCTCAGATTAAGGACCCTGTGATCTTGTATGGGAATTGGAGTCTTCTGATTCCTCCTGACTATGCCACGAAACAAGCTCCTTCCATATAGGTGGTATTTCGTGACAATATTTGAAGGACTCGTTGAACTCCAATTTTCTGACTACATCACAGGATTCCTTAATGATATACAGCTATGTTTTAACTACTGGTAGAGTTATTTTGAAGAGGTCGTTTCAGTTCCTTCTTAATAGTATATATGTGTTGGTTCATTCGTAACAAAATGCACAAACTTATGGAAAATGAATAAGTGATATGCGTGAATTAAATACAATATAATGGAAGTGAATGAACGAGACTGGGTGGCTTAATGAGATGAGATTGAATGAATAAACTAAGAGGAATACAGCCTTGGGTGTGAATAAATGAGACTAAGTAGATTATTAAGATGGGGGTTTGAATAATGAAGACGAAACCCTGGGAACCTCGTTGGTGTGTTGTTCAGTTAAGGGGGTGGGGGGGAGGAGACTGGGGGGTGCGGGAATAGGAGGACAGGCTTCGGGTGGGTAGAAAGCCTGTCCCCTATTCCCGCACCCCCTTAACCCCCCCCCCCCAAGCCTGTCTCCCTATTCCCGCACCCCCTTAAGACTATATTTCATTATGTCTAGTGCTCCCTATTATTATTATTATTATTATTATTATTATTATTATTATTATTATTATTATTATTATTATTATTATTATTATTATTAACCAAAGCTTCAGTATTTTTCTTTCAGCCTCGTCATCAAAGTACTCTCTTGTTATAGTCATCGATCCCCAGTACCTACCTACTTCATTAATTAAGGGGGAAGTAGTACAGTGTTGGTAAATCTGGAGCAAATGATTCCTCCAAACTATTCCAAGCAACAGAACACCATTATTTTTGTTCATCTGGTCCTGTTTCCTGGCATATTTTGGAGGAATCAAGGCACTCCAATGTAACCAAAGTGAATTACCCCCTTAACCGCTACATTAATTTCTATTATGCGCTTAATTAAGGACCCCCGTGATGTAGTCAGAAAATTGGAGGTTAGAGAGTCCTTCAAATATTGCCACGAAACACGACTAACATTAAAGGAGCTTGTTTCGTGGCATAGTCAGGAGGAATCAGAAACCCCCAGGTATTACACACACGATCACAGGGTTACTTAGAGTGCCTTGATTCCTCCAAAGTATACATGCCAGGAAACGGGACCGGATTAACAAAAAATAAATGTGGTGGCCTGTTGCTTGGAATAGTTTAGAGGAATCAGTTGCTCCAGATTTACCAACACTATAATTATACTACCCCCTTAACATATTATGGCCTCGTCGTCATTAATGTTATGGGGGTTACAGAAGTTGAGGTGGTTGACTTCAGTGGTGTACGAGTGTGAATATGTTTTGTAATAGTTGAAGTAGGTATTTACTATATAGTGTATTGTAATAGTATATTGTATTGTAATATGTAAGGCAGCATTTGTCTGAATCCTACATAATTATTCTGATTGGTGACGGTAGTTGACTATGTTTTTTTTGTTTTTTTCTAAGTTCACTGTACAGGAAGTAATGTTCTACTAATATAAATGTCACAAATATATATTTTTTATTATTCGTAAAAAAAGTACAACCAGCTCTTAACTCGTGGTACAGTCGCGGCACATAGTCCTTGGCCGATTGAAGCAGAAGAGAAGCAGAACACACCTGCTGACCTACACAGTTACCTAAGTGTCATTGTGTTTAGGGTATTTAATGTTGAAGAAATCTATAGCATCGTGTAAGTACTTGTTGGCTTTAGCAGGAGACATGTGCAAATCTCACAGTGCAACAGTAAAATGAGTATTTTTTCTGTTTCTTTCATTCTTTCTGTTCGTTTTGTGTGTGTGTGTGGTGTGTGTGTGTGTGTGTGTGTGTGTGTGTGTGTGTGTGTGTGTGTGTGTGTGTGTGTGTGTGTGTGTGTGTGTGTGTGTATTATCGTATTTCATGCTGTAGTCAGACGGTATCACTCGCCACTAGGAAGCCCCCTCGTACTCAAGAAATTGATATAACGTTACTAAAGCCACTGCAACATTGTTCAGAGTAGAGTAAGTCGGTAAGTAGAGAAGAGTAGGTCGGTAAGAAGGTAGGGTAGGTCGGTAGAGTTTGTAGAGCACAGTAGAAAGATAGGAAGGTATTGAGAATATGTAGAGCGCAGTAGGTAGGTAGGTACAGTAGGTAGGTAGGTAGGTACAGTAGGTAGGTAGGGAGAGTATGTAGAGCACAGAAGAAAGATAGGTAGGTAGGTAGGTACAGTAGGTAGGTAGGGAGAGTATGTAGAGCACAGAAGAAAGATAGGTAAGTAGGTAGGTAGGGAGAGTATGTCGAATGTACTGTGAGTAAAAGGAAACATGGTAGTGGTGGGGGGCGTGGGGGGACACTTTTGGTATTAGGTTCCCCCAAGTAATTGCAAAGTTCATCTTGGGAATGGATGAGTTTGAATCCCATCGCTTTCACTGGTGGTTTTCCTCTCAGCCAGCAGCACTATTGATCCCTGAGAGATTTCCTTTTACTAACTTTGCACGAGTGCTTTTAGACCAGACTCTGCGTAGTTAGTCAGTTTGTTAGTTCTTCGAGGACGTCATGGACCGAGTGTGTGACAAACTCTTACCCAATTTTAATTAACTCTCTTCCACTCTTTTGACGCGGAAGAGATCATTGGTTTACATGCGTACACTCGGCAACAGGAATTTTTGACCATAGAAACGAAGCATAGACAAGTGTTATCCAGTTTATATATGCAAGATATGTATATAATTTTTTTTTTAACTTTTGGATCAAGAGTTAAGACAGATACTCTTACAGTCAACTACAAGAATTCTAATTTGGTTTAAGGGACAGAAAATATACCCATGGATATTTTTTTAGTTAGTCCACTTATTTTCTGCATTATTTGGCTCAAGGGTTCAAGGTTTAGTCGAATTTTATGGGCTGAGGTTTGTTTAAGGACCCCCGTGATGTAGTCAGAAAATTGGAGGTTAGAGAGTCCTTCAAACATTACCACGAAACACCACATACAGTAAAGGAGCTTGTTTCGTGGTATAGTCAGGAGGAATCAGAAGTCACCAGGTCTCATACACAAATCACAGGGTCCCGTAAATAGATATCATAGAATAATTATCAGCAACTATAACAACAACCCAACTGTTTAATTAATTAGAACACTGATCTCTGTGTCTTATTGGTGGCAGAAGTAAGAGAAGGTTGGTAGACGATATACTACAGGTTGTTAGTTGTATTTAACATGTGAGCCGACTCATACAAAGGTGCACTCAGTCTGTAGTTCCGCAAAGCATAATCACACACACATACACCACTCACATACACTCACACTTACACTTATTCACACATATACATACAACACATACTCTTACACACACTCACACTTACACTCACACACACACTCACACTTACACTCACACACACACTCACACACTTACACTTACAACACACACACTTACACTCACACAAACTTACATACACAAACACACTCTCTCTCTCTCTCTCTCTCTCTCTCTCTCTCTCTCTCTCTCTCTCTCTCTCTCTCTCTCTCTCTCTCTCTCTCTCTCTCTCATCTCTCTCTCTCTCTCTCTCTCTCTCTCTAATGCGGTACGGTACATATAAGCGCAGACACGCCATGTAGACAGAGAGCAGCAGCAGCAGCAGCAGTGATTGTCAGTCAGGGCTTAATTAATGCTAATGGCGAAAAGTGTACATGTAATGAATCACGGTGATGTACAGTGCAGTGCTCGTGTGTGTGTGTGTAAGAGAGAGAGTGTGTGTGTGTGTATAAGTGTAAGAGAGTGTGTGTGTGTGTGCTCGTGTGTGTGTGTGTGTTTCGTGTGTGTGTGTGCTCGTGTGTGTGTAAGAGAGTGTGTGAGTGTAAGAGAGTGTGTGTGAATGTAAAAGAGTGTGTGTGAGTGTTATGTGGGTGAATATTAATGATTAGTAAGTATGTATTAAAGTATGATGGTTAAAATGTTGTAAAAATCATGAATATGTATGTATGTATACAATTATGATGGTTATTGTTGTTGTAAAAACTGGTGATTGGAACTGCTGTAGAGTTTGAGGTTTGGCTGTGGGTTGGAAATGTCGAACTCGGTGATGACTGCTTGGATTTGCCGGTTATTTATTATGACGATTATAACACCTGGAGGTTGAGATATAAATAGATAAAATAGCAGAACTTTACTGTATTATAAATCTCTCTCACTCACTCACTCAAATCTGTCCTGGTATCCTTCTATCCTGTCTGGCTATCCTTTTATCCTGTCCTGCTATCCTTCTATCCTGTCTGGCTATCCTTCTATCCTGTCTGGCTATCCTTCTATCCTGTCTGGCTATCCTTCTATCCTGTCTGGCTATCCTTCTATCCTGTCTGGCTATCCTTCTACCCTGTTCACTGTATACCCTATCCTCCACAGTATGCCATGATGAAACAGATCTGAGTTAATAATAATAATGGTGGCCTGTTGCCCGGAATAGTTTGGAGGAATCAGTTACTCCAGATTTACCAACACTACTGAATTATATCTCCCTTAATTAAATGTGGGCTGTCCCATATAGAGCGAGTTTTTGTTTATAATTGTGAAGATTGAGTGAATATGTTAATGGGATGCAAGAACTTAAGGGGAGATTCTCTTGATGGTGAATTGGAAGGTCTCTGATTCCACCAAACTAGGCTACGAAACAGATCCCCTATTAGTACCATTGAGGTCGTCTGTTTCCTGGCATAATTTGGAGGAATCAGAGACCTTCCAATTCACCAACAAGAGAATCTCCCTTTAATGCACAGTAGGAGAAATCAATCAATCCTGGGGACTCATTTCGCCTATACAATGATTATATAGTAAATGGTCCAGCTATTTAAGGAGATAGTACACTGTTCGTAAACCTGAAGTAATTGATTCCTCCAAACTATTCTTAGCAACAGACCACCATTATTATTGTCCATCTGGTCCTGTTTGCTGGCTTACTTTAAAGGACCCAAAGTACTCCAATGTACCAAAAGTATACTACCACATTTAATCACAAATAAGACACTCAGATGGTCATACATAGAGGCCTTTAAATTTATTTCCTTAAGGACTCTTCATGTATGATTATTGGAGGCTTCTGATTCCTCCTAACCATGCCACGAAACAAGCTCCTTCCATATAGGTGGTGTTTCTTGGCAATATTTGAAGGACTCATTTATCTCCAATTTTCTAACTACATAACAGAGTCCCTTAGCACTGTGCTATAGAAACGATCTTTGAATGGTTTGGTTACGAAATTTCTTATCGGTAATGTAGTTAAAAGTTGGAGCCCCCCCCCCCTCCCCCTCCCCCTCCCCCCTCCACCGCCATATTGACCAATCACGGCCCTCCCTTCCCAAACTTTAATTAATTTTTTGTTTTTCAGGGCACAAGTTGTTGCCCTTCTCCATTTCTTCAGATTATCGTTCGTTTTCATAATTATAATCTGTCACACCCGTATACTGACACTAAGTCGGATTTTTTGTTATATTATGTGGACAATATGTGAAAGAATGAAATAATTGTGGCATTTTACATTACATAACACTGCTAAAATATTTATAACTATATATTATTTATCAAAGTTTAGAGAAAAATGAAGCCAAGTAACTTTTCAATTTCGACTGAAGTATATGGACAGAAAATATTATGTTGAATTGGGTGTACAGTCACGAGCACTAATAAGTATACAGCTTTGATTGAAGCTTTGAACAGTCCAATTCACCAACCAACTAATTCCAATGGAGATCTTATTGTGCGTTTATATACTGTCTCTAGTTAGGTATTCGAAGCACACCTGGATACATATTAGTGCTCGTGACTGTACATCATTCGAGTAATATTCCCCACAACAATACTTTCAATTTATATATAGCGAGGTATACGAGTACAAAACCAGTTTCTGATAAAGTTGGCATTGTTCATAGCACATAATTTTCGAGACAGATGTTATTGCTATAGTACTCAATGGTCTGTCCCTTTTACCTTATGTTATTGAAGCTTTAATTACAAACCAGATATAGGCTTTACTTCTCTTATTAGCATAGTAAGACTCACTTATGTTGAATCTGATATTTTTTGTTTAATTGTTTCTAAAATAGGCTACCTGGTCCCACTACAACTAACTACCATTACAATTATAACAACTACCACTACAGCTACTACTGGGAACACGACTCACATCATTAATAAATTTGTGTTCGGTGTGTTATACCTCAAAGTGTAATGGCAACTGTACAGGAGTTATTCATGGGTTTTAAAAGTTAGGAGAACGTAAATTTATACATGCGTGATACTCGTATAGTTTACACAGGACAGTACACATTGGACAGTTCACACGGCACACAACACTGAACAGTTTACACGGGACTATGTATGTATGTATGTATGTATGTATATGTACAGTGGACAGTTCACAAAATGTATATAGAATAGTTCATACATGCATCCCCCTATCTCCTCCCCCTCCCCCTCCCCCTCCCCATCCTCCTCCTCCTGTACACATTCCAGTCATACAATTTGCAACTTCGTACATAAATTGATATATAAAGCTTTCAGATGCATAGAGTGGAAGACTAAACCTCAATGATATAAACAGAGTCACATACATTACACAAACATACATAAAGAAACACATGTTGACATTTTGAGAGAATCATCATCAGATACACATCACATACAGTTCACACACAGCACACACGTGTATGCTGACCAATCATCACAAACCAATATCCACACATGCTTTACGCCTATTTGCACAAACGCTCAAACACACATAGATACGTCTACACACACACACACACACACACACACACACACACACTGATGAAACTAATGGCCCGAGACCAATGAAGTACCTACGACTGTCACAACTACCACTCTGTTTACATCACTACCATCACCAACTCTATGTACGGTATCAATAATAAAATACTCTCTACCTTTATTACTATACGCTCACCATCCCGACCAGAAATGTCACTACCACCACCACCACCACCACCACCACAACAACAACAACCACCACAACTACCACCACCACCACCACAACAACAACAACCACCACAACTACCACCACCACAACAACAACAACAACTACCACCACCACCACCACCACCACCACCACCACAACAACAACAACAACAACCACCTACCACTATCACCACCACCACCACAACAACAACAACTACCACTATCACTATTACCACTAATCTCCCTTCTCATTACTATTTCTGCTACCACTATCTAGAATTTAACTATCACCATTCCTACTGTTGTCTCCATAACGATACTTTCTCTTCTACATCTTTCACGTGTTCACTACTACTATCACCATCACCACCACCACCACCATCACTACCACTAACTCAACTACCCGTATCAGAACTACTGCTATCACCACCACCACCACCACCACCAACACGACGACTCGGGTATGCCTGTGTTGCCTTCCACTACATTATTCCACACAGTTGAAGCTCCACAGTGGTTTGGTGTTGTGGTTCTGTGCTCTCCTCCTCTCTCCCTTACCCCCCATGCACACTCTTCTCCCCTCCCCCTCCTATTTCTCCTTCCGATTTCCCCTTCCGATTTCCCCTTCCTCTTTCCCCTTCCGATTTCTCCTTCCGATTTCCCCTTCCGAATTCCCCCTTCTCTTTCCCCCTCCTCTTTCCCCCTCCTCTTTTCCCCTCCCTTTCCCCCTCCTTTCCCCCTCCTCTTTCCCCTTCCTCTTTCACGCTCCTCTTTCCCCTTCCTCTCCTTTCCCCCTCCTCTTTCCCCTTCCTCTTTCACGCTCCTCTTTCCCCTTCCCCTCCTCCTCCCCTTCTGCCGTCTGTTCTCCCCCTCCTAATCCCCCCCTCTCAACCCCCGTCCTCCTGCTTCTCTGTTAATCTCCATCTCCCCTTGTTCTCTCTTCCATTCCTCTCTATCCTCATTCACACCTACAGTATACACTCGTCCATTCCACCCCAATTCACTATTATGCATTACTCTTACCACCTATACCCACCTTCTTCACTCAATCCAATCCCTCTTTACTCATTCACCGTCCTTCCTTACCCTGTCAAACTTACTTCCATTTCCCTACAGTCAGTCAGTCAGTCAGTCACCTCTTCACGACATTCACCCCTCCAAACAGTCTCTCTCTTTGCCCCCTACAACAACAAACACCCTTCCGCATGCTTCTCCTCCCTCCACTTGTTTTTCCTCCCTTTCACACACACCCCATTCACCTATTCTATGTCTCCCTCCACACAAACTGTTAACTTTTCCATTACCATTCCAGTTCCACTCACCTTTTCTCTTCCTTCCATCTCCAGTTTCATTCAGTCTAAGCCATATGAAAACAAAGCAATACATTTTATGCATACAACACATCTATGCATACAACACATCTAAACATACAACACATCTATACATACAACACATCTATACATACAACACACTTTATACATACAACACACGTTATACATACAACACCTTTTAAACATATAACACACTTTATACATACAGCACATTTTAAACATACAACACACACTATCCATACAACACACTCTATCCATACAACTCAATCTACTGTACGTACATATACAACACACAATATACATACTGTACAGTGCGGTACAACAACTCACACCCATATCTCTATCCTTCTATATCCTTCTATATCCTGTTCTTTTCACTCCATTCCCTTCCCATTTCCCAGCAAACACACCCCATTTCACAAACACTGTCCTCTTGTCTTTTCCCATATGTTTCCTGTATATCAACCTACACACACACATACACCCATTACCAGTTTCCCTCTTCGACTCCCCCCTCTCCCTTCCTTCCTTCCTTCCCATCTACCACAACTACCTCACACCAGTTCATCCACCATTACCACTTCTACCTCACACTATTAGTCCTCCTACCAATACTACCACAGGCAGTACCACTATTACTACTACCAGAACTACTACTACTACTACTATTATTACTACTACTATTACTACTACTATTACTAATACTACAATTACTACTACAATTACTATTATTATCACCACCACCATACACTACTACTACTACTACTACTACTACTACTACTACTACTACTACTACTACAACAACAACAACAACTATTACCACCACCACCACAACCACCCACTACACCTACTACTCCCATAACCAAAACCACCACCACAACTACTACTACAACCACCACCACCACCACACAAAACGATTACTACCACACACACACACACACACACACCAGTATACTTCCCCCTACCAGAACAGTACTGCTCACTACCATAGCACTCTCCCCCCCCCCCAACACACACACATACACCTCGCTACTCCCACAGCACAACCTACTCAAACGTGTTGCTGTAATTGTTGTTCACGTGTTGCATTGTTCACAAGTTGGAAGCTCATGGTGGGGAGGGGAAGTGTGGGTGGGGGCGGTGGGGTGGGGGAAGGGGAGGGGGAGATCTGTGTACTGTACTCGTGTTTGGGTGATATGTAGCCTATACGATGGTTGAGGCTTTGGGAAGGGTGGGGGTTGGGGATGTTGAGAGGGGAAGTACAGGCAGGACAGGTTCAGAATTTCATGGTATATACACAAGCTATGGAGGTTTGAGAAGGGTAATTAAAATACACTTTGCCTGGATGGTATATTATTTTAAGGGGATATTCTCTGGTTGGTGAATTGGAAGGTCTGTGATTCCTCCTAACTATGCCAGGACACAGATGACTTTAATGTTACTTAAATGGGGCATCTGTTTCGTGGCATAGTTTGGAGGAATCAGTAGCCCACCAAGTTAACCTCAAGAGAATCTCACCTTAAGAGTTGTTCCCTATAATGACTCCTTCTAAAATAACAACACCATGGTAATTATAGTGTGCATGTACAGTACGTAAGTTTAATTAAGGGGGAAGTACAGTGTTGGTAAATCTGGAGCAATTGATACCTCCAAACTATTCCAAGCAACAGAACACCATTATTTTTGTTCATCTGGTCCTGTTCCCTGGCTTACTTTGGAGGAATCAAGGCGCTCCAATGTAACAAAAGTGAATTACCCCATTAATGCGATGTTATACGGGCGACTGACTATCCCATGGAGGTAAGGAGGGGAGTGAAGGGATGAAAACAATGTACCGTACTGTAATGCAAAGTCGGGAGCATTAACTCTATACTCCAACATACCTGTGTGTGAAATTTGAGCCTGTTGATCTGCGAAGTTTATTTTCTAGCTCATTTAGTATCCATTCATGTACCTCAGTAATAGGGAATATTTTATGAACATGCTTATCATATCTTCCCCGAGTAGTACTAAAACACTGACTCACATTTTTAGTATTGACTGTACATGTTTGGGCGTGTTTATTTCTGTGTTTGATTATTGTTTTACCCGAATGTGTGTGGGGTTAAAATTAGGGGTGGGGTAAAAATGAATGGATTTGGGGTGAATTTAAGGGGATACTCTTTCGTTGGTGAATTGGAAGGTCTCTTATTCCTCCAAACTATGCCAGGAAACAGATCCCCTATTAGTACCATTGAGGGCGTCTGTTTTCTGGTAGAGTTAGGAGGAATCAGTAGTTTCCCAATTCACCAGCAAAAGAATCTCCCCTTAAGGGATACCTACGTTAAGTAAGGGGCAGGGAAGTGGAGGGAGGGAACCTGAGAGAGAAATAGGGACACGTATATAGTTAATTTGTGTAGGGTGACATTCGCTATAAGGACCCTCAACATTGACCTCCTCATTTGTGTTAGAGGCACTTATGAAGGAACCTTATAAGATAGAAAAATATGTACAGAGAGAGAGAGAGAGAGAGAGAGAGAGAGAGAGAGAGAGAGAGAGAGTGAGTCGGAGGTACAATGAGAGAGGGAGAGAGGGTCGGAGGTACAATGAGAGAGGGATAGAGAGGGAGGGGGTACTTGTGTTTATCATCCTGGGACTCTGCCTCACAAACTCGAACGAAAAGAATCTATATTGTCATTATATTACCTTTCTGCATTTTTACAAGTATATAATTATGATGGTACAGCTGCGAACATGTGAAAGTGAGACCCCTGAAGGCTTGATAAGGGGGCCATTTGAAGTGTATCAGTTTCATGTATCCGAAACTGTACGATCTTGAGGAGACTATTTTTTTTACTACTGCGTTCGACATGTGCACGAATTCGGACACAGTAAACATAATATACCAATTGTTTTCATGCACTAAAATATATAGAAGAAGAAGAGAAATAATGGTGTGTATGTGTGTAGCTTTCCAAGTTTGTTCAGTGTCTTGTAAGAGGTGGGGGGTGGTGGGGGTTGGGGGGGGGATGTACTAGGGAATGTTTTGCTTCCAGTTACCGGGATTGTTGTTGTTGTTGTTGTTGTTGTTTTTGTTGGTGGTGTATAGTTTATTTATTGTTTTCCCTCTCCCGTCGTCCTGTCGCCCAAGTTTTTATTTTATCTTTTCCCTTCCGTGTCCCTGTTGATTTTTTTTTTTTTTATATATATGTATGTGTGTATTTTTTTTTTTTTTTTCTGCCATCTCTTCCTCCTCTTCCTCCTCTTCCTCCTCCGGCCAGGTCTTCTTTATCGTGTTTTGTGCATTTCCTTTTCTTTTACTCGTATGAAGATTGTTTTTTTTCGCTATGCCATTTCCCTTCGCCTTTTTTTTTTTTTTTCTTCCTTGCGATTCGTTCTTTCTTTATTTATTTATTTATCTATTTTCTTTTGGTGTGACTTTAATTTTTCTTGCAGTGATCCATCAAAATTTTCTCTCTATAATTATGATAAGGATATATTGCAGAGACTTGTTTTGTATATTTTCTTGTCACATTTAAGGACCCTATGCTCGTGTATGATAAATAATTAATTGGAGGCTTCTGATTCCCCCTGACCATGCCACGAAACAAGGTCCTTCCATATGGGTGGTGTTTCGTGGCAATATTTGAAGGACTCATTATTAATCTCCAATTTTCTGACTACATCACAGGGTCTCTTAAATCTTTTCATGTCTATTTATATATGCCTAGTATACAAAGGGAAAATGAATTATGAATAGTTAATTTGAATGTCAGTGAGTAGCTGGATGATAAAAAAAAAATTAATTCAGAGCTGACAGGTGAGAAGAGGTGAGTAAAAGAATGAGTAAAATGAAAACAGATGAGTGAAAGAATAAGATGAGTAAATCACAATACACGAATGATTAAGAAATAGTAGTACACGAGTGGATGAGAGTAATGAGTGTACTGTAATATCGACAGTGTGTGTAAATGAGAGGCGTGTGTGTAAAGTAATGAGTGTACAGTAATATCGACAGTGTGGGTAAATGAGAGGCGTGTGTAAATGAGAGGCGTGTGTGTAAAGTAATGAGTGTACAGTAATATCGAGTGTGTGGGTAAATGAGAGGTGTGTGTGTACTTGAGAGGTGTGTGTGTAAAGTAATGAGTTTACAGTAATATCGACAATGTGTGTAAATGAGAGGCGTGTGGGTAAATGAGAGGCGTGTGTGTATATGAGAGGCGTGTGTGTAAAGTAATGAGTGTACAGTAATATCGACAGTGTGTGTAAATGAGAGACGTGTGTGTAAAGTAATGAGTGTACAGTAATATCGACAGTGTGGGTAAATGAGAGGCGTGTGTGTAAATGAGATTATAACATGTAAATCAGATTAACAGATGAGTGAGAGAGCGAGTGAGTGAGTGAGTGAACAGAGGGAGAGGAGGGTACGTACATGTGAGTGAGTGAGTGACGTGAAAGTGGACGATAAGAAAAAACAATTATTCTCTTCATAATTATTCTCCCACTTTCTCCCACTTAATATTTTTTCCTCCTGCGTGTAATTTTTTCCCTCCGTTCTTCTTTCCTTTGTTCTTGTATTGTCTCATTTGCTCTTTTATCATGTCACGTTGCCATTACTTCTTTATCATTGGTTTCTTTGTCCCCCTTTTCTCTGTCGTGCATCCATGGAGCTTTTAGAAATATATATATATACACTAGATAATTTTCTGTTTCAATGGTACACTTTTATTTTCTCTGCCACTGTATGTTCTGTTCTTTGTCTCACTAGAACTAGCTCATTTTCTGTGTGTTTGGATTAGGTACAGTCGGCAGCATAAGTTCGCTTCATTTCCACCTGCGTATGTATGAGCTATAGTGATGTTGTAACACAATTTGAATGCAGAGATGACATAAAATATATACTTCTCATGTGGTAAATTAAATATGTTGTTAGAATAGAAACTGGTTCAGAATATCACTATCTGGTCATATTAGCATTATTAAGTACATGAGATGGACGCGAATTTATGCTGCTGGCTGTACACTCGAGCTCGTAAATTTGTGACCACGTACCTAAATGTTTATATATCATCTGAGCTGGCAACACTGTGTGGAGGACGTGTCATTGTAAGCCAAAGATTGTATCATGTCACTCTGCTATGTTCCACCTACTCTGATTCCTCCCCAATCAATGTTACCAGCTCAAATGACATAAACATCTAAGTACGTGGTCGCGAATTTACGAGCTCGAGTGTACCTTCAAAGAATAGATTTCAGTGTACAGTTGGACTAATGAAATCGTAAACAAGCACAGCCCAAGTGGTAGACGTTCAGCAAATCCAATTATAAAGTTTCCTTAGCTTTTAGTATTATTTTTATACACTCAATTGCATATACTAGGATAAAAAGCTATTATTTCGGATGGCAATATTGTAGTCACTGGTAAGTAGAGAGGAAATGTACAGTTACCAGCACTTATAACTGGTACATTCAGCATTGTCAGTCCTCTAGTCCTGTACCAGTTATAAGTGCAGGCAATTGTACCAGCATATTCCACCATACAGGGCTGTACCACAAAATCATAATGTCCAACTGTTATACATGGAAATTTATTATATATTAAGGACCCTGTGATCATCCATGAAAATTGGTGGCTTCTGATTCCTCCTGACTATGCCACGAAACGAGTTCCTTCCATATAAGTAGTGTTTCGTGGCAAATATTTGAAGGACTCGTTTACCTCCAATTTTCCAACTACATCACAGGGTCCCTTAAGTTGTATGTATGTAATTTACTTGTGTTGCCATGAATCACAACACACCTATATAACAGCTGTAGGAATAATAAGTACCCACTGAATTTAAGGGGATTGTATACTTTTAGGGTCCCTACATTAGAGCGCCTAGATTCATCCAAAGTATGCCAGGAAACAGGACCAGATTAACAAAAGTAATGGTGGCCTGTTGCATGAAATAATTTGGAGGAATCAGTTGCTCCGGATTATCCAACACTGTACTATCTATCCCCTTAAAGTTAAAAGCTATTAATACCTTGACAATAGACCGTCATTTGTCAGTCCTTGTAACACCTTTGATCACATGAGACTAATATTTCAAATTCTAGTTTACTGTATATAATAAGAATAATTTTTTGATATTGAGTCACGTTGAGCTTAGCAGTTGAGATCCAGGAAATGAGATCTATATGGAAAGAGAAGGTTATAAAAGCAAAGACTAAAACATAGAGAAAATTTGGAATAGGAGACCAAAGTGTAGAAAGGGAGAGAGAGAGAGGGGTATGGAGGGGGATAGAAGTGGGAGGGAAAGTGGGAAAGAAGAAGGAGAGTGAGTGGGATAGAAGGAGGAAAGAGAGGAGGGTTGAGGGGGATAGAAATTGGTAGGAGAGGGGAGAGAAGGAGGAGAGAGAGTGGAATAGAAGGGAGAAAGAGAGAAGGATTGAAGGGTATAGAAGTACGAGGGAGAGGGGGAGAGAAGGAGGTGAGAGAGAGTGGGATAGAAGGAGGAGAGTGAGTAGGATAGAAGGGTGAAAGAGAGGGGGATAAATTAAGGGGAAGAGAGAGAGAGAGAGAGAGAGTATGTATTCACAGGCTTGCAATTACCACACTTTAATCACATGCATTCCCTCCTGTCACTGTTAATTACCATCACCATCATCTTCCCCAGCACAGCATCCAGTATTACACCAGGGCCACACCGGGGGACGAGGTCAGTTTTTGTGTGAGGTCTGACATACGTTTTTCACAGATAACACCTACAATTTCTCCTAGCATTCCCTTGACCTTTATATAAATAGATACACATACACATATATTAATACACACACACACACACACACACACACACACACACACACACACACACACACACACAGAGGGAGAGGGAGAGAGAGAGAGAAAAAAAAAAATCCCCGATAATAATTATTCTCATCGTCTGTGGTCCTGTTATTTATGTGTTTTCAACGTTATATTAACCTAAAGATTTTACCAAAAACCAGAATCATCAGCTTTTCGTATAATATTATATCCCAACCTAGCTCCGTTGGCATGAATACCCTTCACCTGGAAACTCTATCTCCGTGCTAGATTGTAGAACATAGTCAAAGTGTAATTACCTATGAAGATATGGTACGGATTTATTTATAACAGTAATTTGTCACTAGGAAAACATATATCTTACTCTCCACGCAAAGGCAATATTGAAACTATTTTCTCGTATAATAATGTTATTTTTGCACGACAGCTTATGATGGATGGATCGTTAAGATTAACGGTTGTAAACAAAGCGAGGGAGGAAAAAATTGATATTATGTTCATGTCTCTCCATGGGCTGGATAAATATGGATAGTACTATTATTGTTGTTGTTTATATCATCGATATTATAATTACTGTGAATATCTTGCTTTATCATGTTAACAACTATATGAAATTAAGATGTAATTAGCACTACACAAGTAACGTTGCCAATACAGATAGACAGACAATGGAGTTCAGTTCCTTTATCAATGAGTGAGGGAGAAGGAAAAGTCATTAACCAGTCCTGCTTTGTAGATCGACCTTGTTACTCCTTTTCCCTTTAATAGGTTCGCACTTGTATTGTAGAGGCCTGAAAGTTGATGCGCATAAGTCGTCAGTGATTGTGATTGACAAGATGAAAGAGAGAGGTCGTACAAATCAGAGGTGTGACGAGAAAATATGAAATTAAACAAGTATAGAAAATTTTAGGTACAGTACTTATAGGGATCGACGCTATATGCTATCGGAATGAGGGAAAGGAGAAGTCAGGGAGAATGGATGATAAAGTCGCGAGAAGTCACAGATGCGGTATGGTATAAATGCGATAGAAATATGCCGAGAAGACCGAAGGCGAAGATTTATAAGACTGTGGTGAGGCCAGTTGTGATATATGGGGCGGTGACTTGGGCATTAAGGAAGGAGGAGAGAGAGAGAGAGAGAGAGAGAGAGAGAGAGAGAGAGTGAGAAAGCTGGAATGAAACGAAATGAGATGAAAATGTTAAGGTGGGACACTGAGGGAAGAGTTGAGGTGGATTCAGTGGAGTGAGGTAGTGAGTATATATAGGGGAAAGAAGGTGAGGAATGAGGAGATGAGGTGGATTTTGTGGAGTGTATTAATGAGGTAGTGAGAAGGAGAGAAGGGTACAACGTTAGAAGACCTGGAAAAATATTAGTGGAGGGAAGAGTTATTAAGATCGAGAGGGAGGCAGAGAATAAAGGTGTAGAGATGAAGTGGTGGAGGCTGAGAAGAGGAATGAAGGAAGAAGATGCAGAGAATTATGTAGACAAGTATACTGTATCATAGCTTATAGATGGCACTACCCTCAAACGTATAATACTGTTAATGGTGAAAGAAGAAGAATAAGGTAGTACGAACATACCCTACTTGGCAGCGAAGCACAGTAAGCACAATGGTACTGGTAATGGTGAAAGAATAAGGCAGTAAAAACACAATTACAGTAAACACAATGATAAACAACCAACGAGAGCATGCAGGTCAAAAACATTAGATTACCAGAATCACATCCAGGCCAGTCACGATAATTGTTCCAAAAATATATATGTAATTCGTAGCTTATGATGTGATGCAAGTGTGTTTGTAGTGATTGTTATCGCAAGTGATTGTGTGTGTGTGTGTGTGTGTGTGTGTGTGTGTGTGTGTGTGTGTGTGTGTGTGTGTGTGTGTGTGTGTGTGTGTGTGTGTGTGTGTGTGTGTGTTTGCTATTGCACCACTCCTGCCCATATTATCCATGAGAGGCACAGAAACAGAATTTGAGTATAAGGGAAAACAAAACGGGAAAGTGAAGATACCATTTGAGTAAAAAAAAAATATTTACATATATTATACTGTACAGACAAGAACTCATTATGCATCAACAAGCTCTGTGTAAGAACTCTGCCTCATATTTTCACTTGAGGCTTTAGGAATCTCTCTTTTCATACAAATATAATATGCATCATCTCTTTACTCAGTGGGCCGGCCGTGTGCAACTAACTGCCAGCTCTGTGTGCAATCTGCCGCAGTCTGGATAAGATCAGCGATAAGAGCGTCATTCCCTCAGGCTTTACTTCTGGTTAGTCCTGCCAACCACTGAGTTCCTTAAGGGGGTGCGGGAGTATGGGGACAGGCAGGGGGGGGGGGGGGGTGCAGGAGTAGGGGACAGGCAGGGGGAGTGCGGGAATAGGGGGACAGGCTTGGGGTGGTAGAAAGCCTGTCCCTTATTCCCGCACCCCCCTAACCCCTCCCCCAAGCGTGTCCCCCTACTCCCGAACTCCCCAAAACCCCCCGCACCCAGCTAAACCCCCCCAAGACTGTCCCCCTATTCCCGCACCCCCTTAAGGGGAGGAGAAACTCTTTTTTGGGGGGGGAATTGGAGGGCTACTGAATCCTCCAAACTACATATGTCACGAAACAGATCCTCTATTATAGTAAGTAACTTTGTGGTGATTTTGTTTCCTGTGATGGATAGTTTGAAGGAATTAGTAGCCTTCTAATTCACCAAATGCACGAGATGTATATATTTTTCATCCAGGTGTTAGTTTTATTCATTATTATTCATTCAGGTGTTAGTGTCATTCATTATTATTCATTCAGGTGTTAGTATCTTTCATTATTATTCATGCAGGTGTTTGTCTCATTCATTATTATTTATGCAAGTGTTAATATTATTCATTATTATTCATCCAGGTGTTTGTCTCATTCATTATTATTAATCCAGGTGTTTGTATTATTCATTATTATTCATCCAGGTGTTTGTCTCATTCGTTATTATTCATCCAGGTGTTTGTCTCATTCATTATTATTCATGCAGGTTTAACTTCCATGTAGGATACGATTCTGCTTGTGAAGTCATTAATCCTTCCTTCTTTTTCTCGTGGTCAGTCATTCAGAGAAGATTACAGGGTTGGTGCAGTGGTAGTGCTTTCGACAAACGAACGAGTCAACTGGTCAAAAATTAATTCCTAGTCGTTTGAGTCGGGTTTGTAGGCACCCCAACTATACCATCACTGTGAGGAGTAAATTATATGCAATCGGGTTTGTCGCATTCGTAGTTATTTTTTCTGTGGCCAATTATCAAGTGTGTTAGAAGAAAGATACTAACCAATAGGAACTGACACTTACGACAGCATTCAAGTCCTTATGGTTTGACTAGAAATACAATCCTCAACGAAGCTCATCAATGCACGTAAGCTTGGGTGGAGATCGGTAGCGTCCCTCTGCAACCCACGTAACACGAGCTAGATAGTTAGATGGCCAAGCTCGAGTTGATTTAATCTCCGTTTCATGAAGAGACTTGAGAGATGTATGTACAATCACGGTCAATAGTCCTGCAACAACTTCGACTGAAACGACCTCGAAGAATGATGTGAAACTATATAGCTGTTGGTGTCTGTAATATTAGTTCAAAAGATTCACTCAAATGGCTCACTTTCTTTCATCAGATGCAGGAATTTTTTACCATGACTGTACGATACTATTCATGGATTAGTTACCTCTCACCTCACAAGGGCAAATTGGCAGCCTCAGATTCCTCTAAAATATAAATTGTACTACACAGAACAAATCACCCACGAATATACAGAAGAAATATTTGTTTTTGTTGTTTTTTTCACATTCTACAGAAAATGTCACATAAATTTTTTTCCTTTGCCATCTTACCCCCATAAATAAAACAAGGCCCACACCGGGTATATACGCCAAACTGACGATAGATTTGTGAGTACTATCGATAATCATAGTGAACAAAGTATAGGGATTGGCCGTATGAGTAATGGTAAGGGGGTCTGTCTGGTATATGGCGGTAATTCATGACGGATAAATTTGGAACTACACACCTATATATTCGTCTGCCTCCATGGCTGGGTGTTGTTTCTGTCATTTTGCAGCATTTTCCATTTTCTGTCCACCCATCAACCAGCCAGAATTGCATGTTTGTTTTTCCTCCAAGTTGGTCTCAGTTTATTATCATTTTTTTTTTTTCTCAGTATATTTTCGCAAATTATTCACAGTCTGTTGATACTTGTCTTTTAGGTTAAGGGGGTGCGGGAATAGGGGGACAGGCTTGGGGGGGGGGTTTAAGGGGGTGCGGGAGTAGGGGACAGGCTTGGGGAGGTTTAGGAGGGTGCGGGTGTAGGGGAACAGGCATGGGCAGGGGGATTAGGGGGGTGCGGGAATAGGGGACAGGCTTTCTACCCACCCCAAGCCTGTCCCCCTATTCCCGCACCCCCTTAATATGATTACCATTCCTATATTATTGTCATTGTACTGTATTATTGTGTAGTAGAGGGAGCTTAATTTAGGAGGGTAGTACAGTGTTGGTAAATCTGGAGCCTTTGATTGATTCCTCTAAACTATTCCAAGCAAAAGGCCACCATTATTTCTGTTAATCTGGTCCTGTTTCCTGACATACTTTGGAGGAATCAAGACGCTTCAGTGATCCAAAAGTGTATTATTACCCCCTTAAGGAATTGATAGATAGGTTGGAAATTGACTTCATCGTATCACTGAGTCACTTTTCTTTTCAGACTCAAAGTATCTTGTGTACGGAAAACAATAACATGCTAATTATTTGTGACATATATCAGTCTCACAGGTGGACACAATTGAATCTCTTCTATATGGGTGATACTGTCATGTGTAGCGATGCCTATAGTTGTACGCTTGTCAACCATAATTTCGGGCTTCGACTCAGGTGGGCTATATAGTTTATGGTCAGCAAGTGTACAGCCACAATCAAATATCCACCGACACTTTCCTTTCATCGTAGTAAATATCTTGGTAAAAAAGAACAACACATGTATGATTTTGCAGTACCTCATAATAATAATTGATGGGGTTGAGTTGACGTAAGGTGTTGTTGTATAATTATATTTTGAAATGATATTGATTTATTTGCACGATGGAAGGAAAGTGTCGGTACAGCCACAATCATAAAACCACCAATACTTTCCTTCCTTCGTGCAAATAAATCAGTATCATATCAAAATATAGTCATACAATACCTTATGTCAACTCAACCCCCTCAATTATTAATATGAGGTGCTGCAAAATCATACATGTGTTGTTCTTTATTACCAAGATATTTACTACGATGGAAGGAAAGTGACGGTGGACATTTGATTGTGGCTGTACCTACAGTATATGTCGGTAGGTTTTATGTCGAGTTCAATCAAACCCTTCATCTTACAACCCCTGATCGAAAAATTATTAAGAATGCGAATTTGATCACGAACTTCCCTTTCTTGGTTGCGTTTTCCCTCTCGAAATTCTCGTTACGTATGTGCGAAAGAAATACTGCAAATTGATCACTTACGATGATATAAAATTTTGCAGATTATTATTTATGTTCATTTGTAAAGTTTTGTTTTCTTACTAGTCATTAATTACAAGCAGCAGCCAACTCTTGTATGATGTCCCCAAAACACAACACAACGACACAACACAACAACACAACACAGCACAGCACAACAACGACACAACACAACAACACAACACAGCACAACACAACACAACCCAACACAACAACACAACACAACCCAATGACACAACACAACACAGCACAACAACGACACAACACAACAACACAACACAACCCAACAACACAACCCAACCCAACGACACAACACAACACAGCACAACACAACACAACACAACACAACACAACAACACAACACAACACAACAACGAAACACAACAACACAACTCAACATAACAACACAATTAAAAATGATATCAGAGCATTGAAGGTCATGTAGGTTTGAGAATCTCCCGTCCCCATGCAGGTCAATCCCGAATGGTTATCACCCTTAATGTCCCTCGCCTTGCTGATAGGATTGAATCTTACTAACTAGATAATTAAGTTCACCTAATCTGTCCGTGCCCAGGAAGGAGTACTTTGGTTAATTCCATGTCCCGGGAGTCAGTCAGCGTCTGTGATATATACCCCCCACCCTGCTTCCCTTTTGTACCCTAATACTTCCCACTTTAGAAATACACAGAAATTCCCCATTAATGGTCTCTCTCTCTCTCTCTCTCTCTCTCTCTCTCTCTCTCTC